>JAPMIB010000245.1:0-102662 GCA_034770305.1 Trichogramma dendrolimi | reverse complement strand
GTATTATAAACAAAGGATTATATAATAAAAAAATAATAAAAGTGTGTGTCCTCTTCTATAAACAATTCCAAGTGAAAGGAGAACCTTTTTTCGATACGTATGATTTCCGGGTAAAATCAAATTTGCTGTAATTGGCCTATACTGGAATAGCAACGATATACATAGTCCAAGATACACATATAAGACCTGCCGAATAATTGATCTCTTTATTCAGTAAAATTAATTTCATTCTGATTTTCGAAGAATAGACCTGTGACTATGTAAATAGCTAAATTAGACGTATCAATGTAGTTTTGTAGAAATTCTTTTTCCTCGGAATAGCAAAGCAACAAATTCCTTATCATATTAACGACTAATTTTTGTAACTTCCAAAATGATGTAAACAAAATTAAAAAAGTCTCCGATTAATGAAAATTTTTTTGTCAAAATATAATAGAAAATTTTATTATTTTTACCATCAAGGGGCCTCTTTTGTCCAAAATTGTGATATACATGCAGAAAATAATAAAGCTTTGAATACAATATTGAACGCATAATTCCATTGCGGCATTTATGTCTAATTTGTCACTACTTATTACTCTTCCCACATAAATGAACTGCAAAACAACCCTTTCACTACATAAGCTAACTTGAATGTTTATCGCAAATGAAATAGTTAACCAATATTACCAAGGATATTAGAAATACAATAAAAAACACAAATGTTACAAATAACCCATATGCCTTACTGCCAGTCCAGAAAGGCCACATGAGCGATGCCTTCATGAAAGGTACCATCAAGGGGTAAATTTTTCTAGCACCTTTTTCAATGTATAATATATCTAATAGTTCCGATAACTGTTTTAGTTCGTGATTTTCAAAATTTTGTTGAAAAATGATCGACCAACTTTGTGGCATGATTTTTACTTATCAAAAATATAACTCATATATAATCTAGAATATGTCTTCGAACGAATCTACCCACAATCTAAAAACTAGAGCTTTAATTCCCGCTGAAAAGAGGCTTCAATGAAAAAATAACACTGTACAATTGAACAATTTTCACAATGCTACTTGAATAAATAATAAATGCTTCAAGTGAGCAGTTGAAAATACGAATAGAGAATTACTCAAAATTGATTAATAAAAAATTCTGACACAAATCTCACGCCATTGCGTGTCAATATTTCACAGCGCATTCAAGTTGGAATGAATTTATTTCTTCATTCATTTTTTCAATAGCTAATTGCTTGCATTATAGCTTGCCTATTAGATTTATATCATCTTATAAAAGTTATTTTTTTCTTCAACTTAATTGGAAAATCTTTTGAATATTTTTATACCCTATTGTGTGTATTCACAATAGAAGCGTAGGGATAATTCTATGCAGAATCGAATGTTCAATATTTTTAACTAAACAATTAGTTGAGAGGCCTCCTTAAGATTATATGAATTTTTGAAAAGAAATTCTATATAAGGGTGTAAACCCTTCAAAAGCTCTCAACTGTTTCTAATGACCGGCTAACTAAAAGACTTACGAAAAATCCGAGAGCTTATCTTAAAATATCGAAGGAAAGATGCAGGCTATAAGGCTCAAAATGTAGAATAATCTGAACCTTACTTAGAGATGCAGAATTTGCAAAGATGTTCGTCACATTGAGAGACCGCAAGAAAGAGATGCAGATCCATGTTCGAGACAAATGGGGTAATTTCCCAATGTTATTGACTTTCAAGAACGATCACATAGAAATGGCCAAATCGATACTGAAGAAAGGAGCCGATCCTAATATAGTCGAGAGGGAGGAAGGATCAACTCCTCTGCACGGCATGTGCAACAGCCACGACTTTCGCGCCGATGTTCTGACCAAGATATTAGTTGAGATCTGTGACGAAATGCAGCTGCCTTTGCAAGTCGACTCCTAGGACATGTCGGGCTGGACCCGACTACTTCATGCTCTGCACTCCAATCGAAAAAATCTGACCAAATTGCTGTTGAGAAGAGGCGCGATCCGAATTTGGCAAACAAGCAAGGATCTACGCGATGACAGCTTCGCACAGACATTTGCCGAAATAGCCGACGAAATGAAGCAGACGGTCCAGGCCTAACACCGCTGGAGTGGAGTACCGTCGATCTTCTCTTGAATCGTGGCGCTGATCTGTCAAGCTTCGTTTTTCCGAAAGAAAATTTTTTCGACCAGCCACTTACCATGAGGAGTGAATATTGTAACACTCGATAATCTAGCTTAGCATCTTGCGTTATGGCTATACTCGAGAGTCTAGTAAAAAAAGGATATCAACTCGAGTCAGCGACGTCTTAACGTTCATGCAATTTTTTGCCAAGAATAGATTGTTCAAAGAATCAGGAGATCTTGAAAATCTCGTCTATATATGATGAGAAGTTTGTAGCAGAAGCAAGAGAGGTGATCAAAACGTTCAACATTTGCGGCCTACTGGAAATTTGCGAATGGGAAAACCTCTCTCAAAGACATCGCGACACTTGTGCTTTACATCTGCGCGAGAAACTATCGAGAGAATTTTTCCAGGGCCATGGACCCTGCGGAGCCTTTCATGGAACTGATGAGATGCCATCTCATGGAGTGCTGTAAAATGAGCATCGCTCCATTTAAAAACTTAGATTTATGCAATACTTGCTTCGCGGCTGCAAACCTAAGAAATGTATCAATAAACTACGGGAAGGTTACAAGATTGTGAATAGAAGAGACCGAGAAGGTTCTTTTTGATTCTTGTCGTGAAATTAATAAAAAGTCGTACATTTTTCAACGAGTCACAATGGCCATAAGCATAAATTTCATTTTTTCTTATATTTGCAAATGTTTGTACGTTTTTGTCTTGTGTTGCTTAAATATGTTGCATATTTTTCATAATATTAAAATAAATAAATTTAAAAAATGAATTTAGATTTTTTCATTGATTAGTCCGCCATCATTTAAAGTTAGGTCTGAAAAGTTATCGAAAGACACATGAAAAATTGAAACATTGAAAATAATTTTGCTATAGCTCGAATAAAAATAAGTGATATAATGAATTGCTAAAAAATTAAATAAAAATATAATTTGAAGAAAAATGTATGCAAAGAAGTAAAAATATTTCTTACAACGGGCCAATGGTTACATATGGTTTCATATTAAACTTTTATTCTTATGAAAAATATCATTTTACTAAACATGCCTTATTTTTATAAGATGTTTGGAAACATTATTTACCACTTTTTTATAATAAAGCAAATCTGCCTCTGAATCTCATGACCTTTTTGTTCTCAATTCTATATCTCGTTCTAAATATTCACATTTATCTACAAATTATTCATTGAATAAAATTAGGAGCTTTTAATTTTTACACTTTTCACTAGATCTAAATTTAAAAATTTCTAAATAAAATTTTTTTAAATTAAATGATTTCTTTACTTTAAACTAGTGACATCTGTTATCTCATTCAAAAATGTATTTAATAATAACAAGAGTTCTACATGATCATCCATTGATAACTACTCAACACATTTTCAAACCTGATTATCATGATTACTGAGATCAAATGCTTAGATTTAAAAATACTATAAAAATACTTATATTTTTTTAATCTCATTAATTCATAATGACACTTAGTTTTGCCACATAATAACATATTTATATATATTTGGGTTAGAAATATAAAAAAAGTATGTGTATCACGTTTGGGAATTTTTCACTTCAGCAATTAATTGTCTGATTCCTGGAATCCATGAGCTACACATTGAAGTATGGTTCATCATGAGACTGATATGCAATTTGTCAGCAGCCTCAAAGTCTCCTTTTTCAAGATCTGAATCAATATAAAATGTGAATTAACATTGTAAACATAATTATCAATTTCCTTTTTAAATGAAGTACCTAAAGATAATTCTATAAGGCTTTTGTGTACAGTCTCGTTCAATCCATCTGCATTCCACATGGTTTCCATTCGTTCAAGTCTTTTCTCTATTTCTTCTTTTTTAGTTGACTCTAATTTTGCTAATACAGATCTTAAATTACCCATTACAGTGGGTAATATTTCTTTGTTGTCACAGTCAACATCACTCATAGTACTATTAGCTTGTAATGCTGTAGGCATTAACATTGGTTTGTGAGGAGCACTCGTCAATTTAATTGAGTTTGGGGGAGGAGGTAAATTGACTAATGATGATTCATTGATAGGTGTAGACGATAGGTTTGATTCTCCTGGCTTAGAACTTAAGGGGTATGCAACTCTCTTATTTAACAGCCTTTTTGGCTGAGCCTCTGACCCAGTTGATTTAACAGCTGGTGTATATGCCCAACTTGGAGGGTCATTCCATCCTGGGTCATGCGATGAGTGTAATGATTTCTGAGTAGATGGTATTTCTGAAAAAACATGTTGTACTGTTACTTGAGGTAATTTTATTGTTAAAAATTGTAACTATAAACATAAATGTTCTTATTACCATCATTATTTTCTGACATTATAGACGACAAAAATTAGACAGTTTTTATTCAATATTGCTTCTCTCAATTGTAACAACTTTCACTAGAACAAAATTAAAATCACTTAAAATATGCTGAGTATAAATAAATCATGGAAGCAAAATAGTTTGCTCGAATTTTACTTTATACGTATGATAAAATAATGTCGAAAATGCCCGAATAAAATTCTCAAAAGCTTTGTAATTACACTCAAAATCGTTGAGGGAAGCAAACATGCGTAAAATGTGTAGCAGACGGGAATTGGTTGCTCGCGAATCGTGCCGTGTGACGGGTGACCTGACCTGACGTATGAATTCGTTGGTTTGTTCACGTGTAGAAAACACGCAATAATAACCAACTGCGATTGAGACACCAAAATTCTTGATACGATAAATATCGTCGATTACCGATTGTAGAACTGCAATTTCAAAGCTTTAACACAGTTCATCTCTTTCTTCTACCGACAATCTTTTGAATCGAAAGTCGAACGATCACAAAAAGAACGACAATAGGTGAACAGACCGTTGGCGATTTGCAATGCTGATAAGGTTACAGCAGCACTGCTGCAGAGCTGTGCGCGAGTGCGCCGAGCGAGCAAATGCTGACATGCTTCTGCTGCTGCTCATGTGCAAAATATTACAGAACGAGCTATATAAAGTGCCTACGCTGTACCGCATTGCTGATATGTTTTTCTGCCAAAAAAGCTCGCGTCTAAGCACGCGTTATTGCTTTCGCAAGAACTTGAGAAAAAAGTCTGTGCGTCGCGCTCGCTCCTCGTCTGCAGTCCGCACTTTATTTTCAAACATTATGGTCGTGCAGCATCTAAAATAAACTTGGCAGGTGCAGTGACAATCGCAAGAGACTCGCGACGTACACTGCTACAGCAAACGGCAAATTTACATTACGAATTTAGCGATAATCTTCCTTCTGTTGCTGCGTGAGTTTTTTTTAATTGGGTTTATTATAGCTGTTCTATTGTTGTTTAGTAACTGACAATTTTTATTTTCTTAAATTGCGTGTTCTTTTGACAAACGTGAAATTTTTATTGAGAAACTCATTTTTACCTGTATCCTGGTGTTTCATTGATTATTGGAACTTTAATAATAGTAAGAGGGGCAGAATGTTCCAATATTGTGAAGTGATTTGATAAATGAACTTTTTCAAGTAGTATTGTGTCTGTGCTAAGCTTGTAATATAAAATAATAATCAAATGATGTAAAAAATCAGTTATGCATTTGAATAATGTTTATAAAAAGTATTCAAACATTTATATGTTGACACAGGTTAAAATTAATCTAATGTTGCACAATGCCAGGAAAAATCAAAGTAAAAATTTTATCTGGTCGCAACCTTCCAGTTATGGATCGCTCTGCAGATACTACAGATGCTTACGTAGAGATCAAATTTGGATCTACCACATATAAAACTGACGTCTGCAGAAAATCCCTTCATCCTCAATGGAACTCTGAATGGTACAAATTTGAAGTAGAAGATTCAGAATTACAAGATGAGCCATTACAAATAAGATTGATGGACCATGATACTTATTCTGCCAACGATGCCATTGGGAAAGTATATGTAAATCTGAATCCATTGCTACTAC
The DNA here is from genome assembly GCA_034770305.1 of Trichogramma dendrolimi. Lineage (NCBI taxonomy): Eukaryota > Metazoa > Arthropoda > Insecta > Hymenoptera > Trichogrammatidae > Trichogramma > Trichogramma dendrolimi. Next base: position 96,605 of record JAPMIB010000245.1, on the reverse strand, counting down.
CAGGTACACCACCGCCAGCAGTCAAAAATATTTGGACACTTGAAGCAGCGATGAATACCAGCACTGGATCTCAAGGAGGTATATCTTAAATAAGACATGATTAAACTATTTATAAATCAGAAAACTTGGTACTATTTAAATTTTCTTCTGTAGGATCTGTTATGACGGGTTGGCTTCCAGTATACGACACCATGCATGGAATCAGAGGAGAAGTCAATATCATTGTCAAAGTTGAACTATTCATCGACTTCAATAAATTCAGACAATCTTCCTGTGGCGTTACATTTTTTTATTGTAAGTTTATAAATTTATAATAGTCAAAACCAAGTTTTAACAAATTTTATACTTCCAGCTCCAATTGTACCTTATGGTTATGCTCAAGTTATACATGGCTTTGTAGAAGAACTAGTAGTTACAGATGATCCAGAGTACAAGTGGATTGATAAAATAAGGACTCCCAGGGCTAGTAATGAAGCTCGTCAAACATTGTTCATGAAATTAAGTAATGAAGTACAAAGAAGAATGGGAGTAAAAGCTATTGATCTTGGTGGGAACGCTGTTATCGGGTAAATAAAAACTATAATGATATACAAAAAAATTTGATTGGTTTTGGTCTTCGACAATTACAATTTTTTGTATAGATACTTGCAAAATTTTGATCTAGAAGGAGAATCAGGAATAGTGGCTCGTGGGATCGGTACTGTGGTCACCTTGGTAAAACATCATGATCTTCCCAATTTTTTATCCGAGCCTCAAGGAGTCGAAGAGTAAGTTTAGAACTTAATTTTTACTTATGATTCATAGGAAAATATTGATTATTTTCCAATATTCTCGAATAATTGATAGAGATAAAATTGGTAGAAGCATTAAGTTATCTTCAATTATTCTTTCTTACTTGAATAATCAAATATCTAAGAGATGCCTAACTTCAATCGCTAGAAGTACATTAATTTAAAAAATTGGAAAGAAATTCGATGAACAGTACAAGTATAATAATCGCTCTTAATCTTTTTTTTTCTCTTTTTAATTATTCTCGCCCCATTATAAAAATCCACTGCACGTTGTTGAATTTTTGAACTAATATAACTAATGAAGAAGCGCTACGCAAGTTTGCAAATTAAAAACCGAACAAATAGACATGGAACACAGTCCCAAGCAATCGACGCCCATGGTGAGCCCAAGATTTCCTTTAAATCCAGAAAAAGAAGCCGTGACTCCGTTGAAACTCGTCGAGGTGAAAACATCGTCGCCGTTGTCGTTCACTCGTCAAATGTCGATACAATCCACGACGAGTATCGGATCTCGAATTCGAGTCCCTAATACGACCTCGTCGTCGATCACGCCCGACGACTTGATGGACGAGTCGTCGATGCGCAGTATGATGGCCCTCGAGGACATGCGCGGCGAGCCGCAAGGCAACAGATTCACCCGTGGATTGAGAAATCTGAGGTACGTCGGCCAGAACGTCCTCTACCGCAAGAGCTTCAATAACTCGGTGAGATCGAGAGATTCGCTGGACGAGGAGAGCTGCAGTGACTTGGACAGTATACACTCGAGCAGTTGGTCGATCATTGGCTCCGATTCCACGGAAGTGACGCCGAGTCAGCAACAGCAGAGAATCGGCCCGAGAAAAAAGAGATTTAGAAGGAAACAGGCCGGCGAGGGTACGATGGCTGCGATGCTCATCAGGTCGGTTCACGCTACTGTTTTACCTCTGGATAGCGTAAAGGTCAGATAAGAGCCCCGTGTAAATCAAGTTTTAAGAAGATTTTAGAATTTTGCCTTTTTTTTATCGAAAAAATTGCTTTTTGCTCTAAAGGAGGATCGCGAAACACCAACACCGTCGCCCGTGAATTTAACCGACGAAGCAACATCTGTTCATCAAGAAACGAGCAGCGTTGACATCGTAGCCGTGGAAGCGATTCGAGAGTCGGAAATGAGTGATCATCGTGACACAAAATCGGCAAAGAGCTCGACAATCGTAGCGGCTTACAACAAATTCAAGGACGACCAAGTTATACCCATGATATCGTCGTCCGAATCCGATACATCGACGGACGAGGAGGAGCAGCAGGCGGAGGCGAACGAAGAAGACGACGCCGACGAAGGAGGGCCATCGGAATCAAGTACTAATTACAATATCCTCGACGACACCATATCCCTGTTAGATCTCTCCAGCTCATCCGAGAATGACGATAGTCCACGCGATGCACCGGACCATCATTCATCGATGTCATTCACGCATCTCGCACTACGTACGAAAACTGATGAACTTTATTCTCATTAATGAAATTTATTCTCATTGTGTCCAAAATAGAAGCTTTATCACGATTAAATTTCTTCTTTTTTTTTATTTATTTCTTCGCGGAATAACGAGTTTATTGCTTTTCGTACGTAATCTCGAATGTTTTATTTGCAGAGTTATCTCAAAAGTGCGAAAATGAGGCTGCTACGAGTAATATCATTGACATTTTGAGTTCGCCGAGCATCAAAGATGAAAAAAAAATTAATTACTTATCGTCGGAATTTTCATCGGACATTGATTCCGATTTACCCCTGAAAATAATTTCAAGCGAGAGACCGAAAAGGGTTCGTAAAATATCGAACTCGTCACGCAGCAAATCTTGCATGGACTCCGATAAGAAAAAGAAAGTGCCGCCACCGTTAAAAATAGCCGAAAACGACGAAGAATCGCCGGTACAGCAACAATCTCGACCCCTTCGAGTCTGAAATCTGCGAGGCATCACCAAAGATTGCACAAGCAGCAATCTCTGATCTTGGACGAGCTGGGAAATATTTCGGAATCGTCGGGCGACGAGTATTATCCCAAGCATCACGTGTCGAGAGCGAGCTCGAAAAATCACTTGCTGATCAATTTGTCGGACGACGACGAGCCATCGCAGTCGGTTTCTCTCGCCGACGGCAAAGTCAAGATGTCGCGTAAAGTTGAGAGAACCGATACGGTCATATACAAAGGTCCCAAGGAGAAGAGTTACCCCGAAGCGAGCAATGCCGAGCTAGAAGCGTTGCCGCCTGCTGCCGCGATTCAGCCAAAGCTCGTCGTTCCACGATCACCGACGTCCGAAGTCAAACTGCTTCAACTGCCGTCACCCACTCCCAAAGACATAGCGCCCAAGAGTCCTTATCCCGTGGAGGATCGGAAAAGCAGCGAATTCGCCTTTCCCGACGAGGAGAAGCGCGTCGCCGAGATTCTGACCAAGAAATACCGCCAGTCGTGCATGTCCGACCTGATCAAGATGATAGACTCGCGGATGCTCGCGCATCATCACCATCATCACGGGCACGACTCGCTTCGGCGACGCAGATTGGCCGCCTCGTCGAGGCGTCTCGATCAGACGCCGTCGCCCGAGTCGACGCATCGTCGCATTCGCGGCCGCTCGCGATCTCGATCGCCCGAGTCGACGACCACCAGCAGCGGCCACCATCATCATTCCCATCATCATCACCATCATCACGGCACGAATCTGCACTCGTCGCACTCGTTCGCGTCGTCCATGCACCAACTCGACGGATCGCATTCTCGAGCGCACAAGAGCCATCACAACTCGAGCGAGAGCATAGTCGAGCTAGCAGCGCTTCCGCCGCGTGCCAGTCTCATCAATAATCATGGCGTCGTTGAGTCGCAACCTCCGCCGCTACGGGAGGAGCTCGACGACGAGTTAGAACAGCAGCAGCAACCTCTAAAAGTCTTAGAAAGAGCACCTGATCAATCCAGCCTAAAAGCTGTCTCAGATAGCATTAACGTTGATCAGCAAATGCTCGAGCTACAACCACTGATGAAATCAATTATTAATTCTACTAGCCCTTTGACAACTAATACAAATAATAATAATAATAATAATAATAATAATAATAATAATAATAATAATAATAATAATAACAATAACGATAATAATGATTCTGCTGCTGGCAGTGAAGCGTTTAATTACAATAATATAATTACTAACAATTCTAATGAAACTGACAATTCGTGTGTGTCCCAATCATCGCCCATTCGCAGGCAACAGTCGCAACAGCAAAAAACCAATCAAAGCGCGGATCAACAGCAGCAGCAGCAGCAGATTAGTCCAGCTACTAGTAATGGCCAGTCGAATGCCAAAGTCATCGCTGCCACTTCTACACACTCGCCGGCCGGAAAGAATCCAGTTCTGAGTGGCGTATCGATGCACAGAAGATCCAGTGATTCGGATCTCAGTATAACGCCAAAAGGTCAGTTTTCTCAACTGGTTCATCCCTATCAAATATTGCTTTATAATCATATTCAAATCATATTAAATGCGTCGAATTAAAGGTGCAAAATATATTTAGCTGAATTCACACTTGTTCCTTCTCAATTGATCGAAATAAACTGATGTAAATATAAAACAAATGATAATGTTCATTTGAAGAAGAAAAACGACAGCTGTCATGAACATGATAAAATATGAATCTATTTTTCTGTTCCATTCGCGTTGAAAAACTACTTGCCCTACTCCAGGATTTCATAAATTCTTTCGCGAACGTGAGTACCATGAAGAGCAACCAACTAAAAAATCAAAAATTGTCTTTCGATGTCATAAAATATTATCATTACTCGAATACAATGTTGAAGTTTTTAAAAATATTTATTTTACGAATTGTTTTCTTACAAAAAAATTAACGTTTTTTTTTTCAAACATCAATTCAATACTGATTAATTTACTATTTTTTGACAATTAAGCATAAAAGCGTACACGAAAACAAATCGTCCCACAACTTATGAATTTTTATACGCACAGCCGATTTTGCGCTATCGCGCGACGTTTTTACCAATTGTATAAACTTGTATAATACACTAATTGTGAATTTTTCAAAATGATTCTTAATGTTATGTATATAGAGATAAAAATTTGAATTCTTAAAAACTGACATTTTTCGAAATCGCATTATAGATAATAAAAGTTTCGTGAAGAAGGGACGATCTTTCCGTCTACGTTCGGAGCGCAGATATCTTTCAAGATTCTTGCTCACCGACAGAGGCTCAGGTTTAAAAACTAAAAATAAAGAATAAAATCCGAATGAAACTGTATAGTGTTGAATCATGAAACCCAATAATTAATTAATATCGTATATATATATTTACTTCATCCGTCCGCTGTTTCGTTTGAATAGTTGATTCGTCGTTACATTGAAAAATTGTCCTTACTATCGATATGTCCAAAACCTCTACTACACGATGTATGTATTTGAATGTAGACTCCAAAAAATTGACCCGTTACACGAATACATATATACACACTTGATATTTTGTTATTTTTTGTCAAGATCAGCTTGATCGCAGCATGCAACATTCATAAATTATTATTCAATGTGTGCATCAAATTGAACTAAAATGAATTACCTACTCGTAAGCTACGCTGATTTCCTCTTCCTCGATACAAATATACGATTCCGATAACTGTTTTACAGTCTATGCCATTTGCATTGTACATAATATATATATATATGAGCCTGTTACCCAACACTCCATCACGCACTATAAATATATATCGCGCAAAAAGCAAAAGTGTCGTATAGGTGTATACTCGCCACTGGAGGCTCGAACAATGTGTGCAATAATCTAATCGGTCGATTTGTCTTGGGTCATGACGAACAGGTAACTCGTTGACCGGCAGCGATCGCTCGATGGGAGGCTACTTGAAGGCCACTTCGGGCGCCACGAGAACCATGAATCAAGAGGCGCTCGAGATGCTCGAGTATCCCTTTATCACGATGCAACAGTATCCGCCGGGCTTCGTGTTGCACATCGGTGAGTCGAAATTTACTTTACTCAACTTTTTCTTCTCTCTCTTTCTCTCTCTGAAATCTAGTATCTGTGACGTAGAGAATGATTTTGTGGGACTCGATTACAGGTGGACTAGTGAGCGCGAGGTCGGTCAAGCTGCTCGAGAGGATCTCGAACCTGGAGGAGCCCGAGGGCAGGGACGCCTGGTGGACGGAAATTCGCATGGAGGTAAGATCCCACGCTCGCGCCTTGGCCTGCAACGTCGTCATCGGTTACAAAGAGGAAAAGCATCTGGTAAGCTTTCTCCTGCTCGACTATTCGATCTCTGTAATGAAATGCACTGGTAATTAACGCGGCAGCGACGACGTGTGCGTGCTGAGTGGCTCGGGCACCGCAGCCGTCATCAGTCTCCACAGCACCGGCCAGGACCACGACAACGTGCTCATTACCCACGTGCAGGGACCGATGACCGCCTCCCTCGAGTCGGACAAAGGCTCCGTCGAGAAGAACATCGGCGTCTCGGCCAACAGGCCGCGGGTAGCCAAGTGTCCATCAACCAGTTGACGCCGGCCTCGGCAGCCTCGGCCATGCCATCCGTGGCCAGCGCCGCGGTCAACGCGTCGACCGCCAACAACCATCACAATCAGCAGCAGCACAGCAGCAGCAGCAGCATCATCGATCGAAGCAGCGCAACACCTCGGAGAGCAACGAGCACGAGGCCGCTTACTCGTCGCCGGCATCGAGCGCGTCGGCTTGCGGCCTCTGCCATCTGCCCTACAACAAGTCGAGCGTCAACTTCCAGGTGAACGTGTCCAAGTGCGCCGTGTGCCGTCGCGCCAAGGTGCCCGACGTCCTCTTCACCACGGTCGAGCTGCCCGAGAACATACCGATGACGGGCCGAGGCTGCTTCATGCAGGCCACCGTCTCCAAGGCCAAGAAGGACCTGCGCGGCGAGCTCAACGCCAAGGAGATCTCCGACTGTCTGCCCTTCCTCGAGTACGAGCTGCACAGTCTACTGCTGAACAAGCTCAGGATGCGCGGCATGAATGCCGTGTTCGGCCTGAAGATCCAGGTGTCGATCGGCGAGAGGCTCGTCATCGGCATGGCCGTCGGGGCGGTCTACCTGACGGCTCTGCCGGCGCCCTCCCTGCCCCAGATCAACACGGGCAACTCGTGGCACGACGAGGAGCAGCTGGCCGAGATGCAAAAGAGCCTCGTCGACACCGTCAAAAAGAACATGGAGTATTATCAGCTGAAGCCGCCGGCCGTACAGGAGTTCGAGAACGGACGATCCATGTCGGACACGGACGAGTCCGAGGACGAGCTGCCCGAGCTCGACCTCGGACTGGGAATGAAGGACGTCTGCGTGCTCGAGGTCGACGATCTCGAGGACATGGATCGGATTAGTTTGCTGATGGACGAGAGGCCGCCCAGCGACTTTCACGTCGTCAATACCGAGACCATTCCCGGCTTGGAGGATCTCGAGATCGTGCGCAATCTGCAAATGTTCACGCAGGTAACTTCGTATCCATACTCCTACGTAGGTCTGCGAATCTTTGAGAAAATCACTTCACCTCCGCCCCGTTCGTTTACAGGTATCTCGAGCTAAAATACCAAGCGGCCAGTCGACGTCGATGCCGTCCAAGTACTTTGCTCGCCTCCTGCAAACCATCTACTTCAAGCTGCGCCGCATGGTACCCTGCGCCCTCTGATCTGCAGTTTCGCATCGCCATGCCGAGCAGGACGAGATTCAGCTGTCGGTCATTGGCATGGCTCTGGGCTTGGGCGAGCCAACCAAGAGCATCGGTCGGCCGAGGCGAAGGCTGCTCTCTCACTCGGTCAGCAAAGATCAGATGAAACGAGCCGACAACGACAACGACATGATCTTTTGCCTCGACGAGGATCATCACACCGATAGTAGTGCGGATAGCAACGCTCAGCTGCTCGCCAATAACGCCCCCCCGACGGGACCAAATCTGATGGCCCAACATTCGATAAAACAGCGGCCCAGATCACCGCTGAGGATGAAGCACGCGGTGCACAGACACAAACACGTACGATTATCTCTCTTATCGCAACGCGCGGCGTCTTTTCATCGCTCATTCAATCACTTGACGCAACTGTCAATGATTGAGACGACGGCGACTCGTGCTTCCTCGCAGATTACTGCCTGATTAACCCGCAACTCGTCTATTTTACAGGTGCCCTTGAAAGAACGCTACGGTGTTGACATAACACCTCTATCTTATCTACCCGGTGGCCGAATCGAGAGATACCTTGGCAATTTGAACTTCTTCTTTATACGCGAATCCAATTCCATTAGAGAAGTAAATAAATCAGACTTGCTCTTTTCAATTCGATAGAGAACAAAAATTACAATTACTTTTTGCTCGCTCATTTTTTCAGAACGGTGGATTGAGCGGTTTCATACACAGCTTCGTTACCGAAGTGTTGGCCATAGTTCGAGCCCACGTCACGGCTCTCGGAGGCAACGCTATGGTGGCTTTTTTCATGACGCAATGCGTACTATTGCACAGCCCACACACAAGAACCAGGTCAATATACTCAAAACATATTATACTTTTTTTTTTCGATTCTCGATGATAATTTCTTTTGCGTATCGTTTCGCAGGGTCAATGCTTGATAAACGTCGGTGGCGACGTCGTGAGCGTCTCGTACTTTGGCAATGATAAATTGTCGCAAGCTCATACGCAAGCTCAAGCGCATCAATTACAGCAGCAGCAAACACATTTGCTAGCTCAACAACTGACTCAACAGGCCACTATAACCGCCGTGAATTGTTGACCTCATTTGCCCGAAATAAATGCATAAATTTGTTCGTCTGCCTCGCGTGTACGCGTACATGTTTTTCAATTGATTGAATAGTAAGTGAAATTTAATTTAGAAAATGCTATCACCTTGATGTGTCTTAATTACCTGTAAGTCGGTTAGCGTTCTTATTATCTACAAGTCAGTTAGCGTTTTGTACTTATACATTTGTAAATATGTCTGTCTTGTATTCTTAATGTTGTTGTTATAAGATCATTGTTATTTAATACTCCGATGCTGGATACATGTTACGCTTGAAAAAATTGTTCCATTGTCAGTTTCAAACCTTGTACAAAAACATTTTTTTATTCAAAATTGTAGTTCTATTTAATAATAATAATTTCAGATTTTTAAATGAGCTTGTTAAGTAACTTGAAAATCGTTCAATAGAAATTTATATCTATTTTGAACAAAAATTAAAAAAATAGTCACAAGATTACAATGAATTTTGGCGACGAACAAGTAACTGTTTGTTCCATAAGAATTCTACGTAATATGAATAAAATTTGTACTTGAAAATTGATAGTGAAGTGCCAATTGAAAAAAAAGAAATGACAAAACAATCTTAACTTGTATTGAATAATCTCATAGAGATAAAAAATGTTCAAACTTTTATTCCGAAAAGTCTGACATTTGATGTGTTCAAAGTCGAAGAAAATATCTACTTTATTTCAAAAATTCTGAACATGTTTTTTCTAGTCTTTACTTGAAAAAGTACACGTAGTTATTCTGAGAGCTGATAACTAAGAAAACACTTGATTTAATCTGGATAAGCGTCCGCGATGTCTGTTTCGTAGTTATCTGTAATCAAGCAAAGTGCATGGTATTTATCCTTATGTCTCAGTGCTAAGAGCCAATAATCTAATTCAATTAGTTTTGTGGAAGCTTTTCAGTATTCAAATTATGTACGTATAAAAAAAACCAAGAGAATAATTATATCGAAACATCTTCGATGCTTGTACTTGCTGCCATAAATCTCTTACATTTTACAAAACAAAAACTAAATAAAAACTCGTGATAATTTTAGTCGATAATTCATACATATTTGCCTTTATAATGATTTTCAGTTCACACGCATATTTTTTGAAACACGTGATTGTAAATATTCGGTATATATTACAGGTGTAAAATTTTTCTCACGCTTATTTCAGGCTGCTCTTTTAACGAATTATACATTGAAATTGACATGCGCCTTGGAAATAATTTTGTGAAAATGGAAAAGTCTTGAGTTGCATGTTCTAAATTTGTTATCAGTATTAAAACGTGGAGATTATTTAATGATAAGTATGCGACCTCGTATAAAAAAAAGACTCAATAAAGAAAGAATCATGAAATTTAAAATACCAAGAGAGCTAATTCATAAAGAGTGAAATTCATAACGAGAAAAAAAATCAATTCGATAAATGTTGACAATTACATCAACTTCGTTCCGCTGTTACCTAATCGACGACGACAGTGAATAAGAAATTTTCCAATTATGATTAACATATCAGGAAATCTTCATAACCACTGCACCTATTAGCAAGTTTCCTTCATTAAAATATCGGCGACAGTTGTCTTACTTTTTTTTCAGATCTATCATCGTTTTTTACCAGGTGATAATGATCTGACTCGCGCACACACAGCTCCTACCATTCATTGAGGCAAAAAAAAGGTGACGTATTGTTTCTCTCGACGAAATATCAATGAAAATTAACCGATCAAAGGTCAATTCGTAGCTGATCGAAGTATCTGATTAACGAAACAATGACCCCCGCCGCGTGCCTCGCCGATGAAGCGCACAGCGCCTCGCGAGCCCGAGATATGTATACGTGCGTAAATTATTACGTGCGAGAAAACGAGGAAAAAATTGCACGGACCGTGAGCAACGATGCCGTATCTCGATGTGCATCTGCGTTGCTCATGCTGAGATTTGCATTCGTAAGAGATTTGTTGTCGATTCTTTTATTGAAAAACGGCGTGATATGGACGATGCGTTAACGACATGGATAAATCGAGCGACGACGACGAGTGAGAAGTGGGGGGGGGGGGGGAGAGAGACCTACATTCGAGCGTAATCATTCAAAACGATTCGCAGAATGATTGGCGAGCTCGTGTCTCCGAAAGGTCAGAAGGACCCACAAAGAGGAATTTTCTTGGTCGTCGCGTTGCATTCAATCAATCAATCAATAAATGTACTGGGCACGTAATTAGTTTTCTTATTAAGTATCAAAACTACTATTTTATAATACTGCGATAAAGCAAAATGCCGATAAAATAATTGTAGGAATTAGAAAAAAGAGCGGCTACTGCAGCTATGAAAAGAAAGGCCTCGAGCTGGGGAAACTAGGCACTCCGAGGTCCGCGACGATGAGGGCAAAGTCGCTGCTCGAGTCGATGGCGCAGCAGTAGGTGTATCCCTTGGTGGCGTCCTTGAACTGGGGATACTTGGCCTGGCAGGCGTCCAGCGGGGTGCACAGGTGATCGTCGGCCGTCATCATGCCGAGGTAAGGGTCGTTCATCGTGACGAAGACGAGGCCGTAGTTGTGCACCGGGTCGTGCACGTACTTGTAGAGGTAGCGGGGCACCGAGAGGCTGCCGTCGCTCAGGAGGCTCAGCTCGACCTCCTTGCCTACGAATCGAATCACAACCGTGAGATTTTTCTACTCGAATGCCATTGCAACGGAAGACTTACCATCGGCGTCGGGATAGCGCAGATTGTCGAGGCCTCCGGTCCACGCGTCCAGATTCACGGCCAGCTGTCCGGCCGTCGAGCGGACTATCTCCTCGACGAGCTTCCAGTTGCCCTCCTCGATGCTCTTCCACACCGGCAACGCGTTGATGTAAAAGTACGTGCTGTTTCGCTGGCTCTTGTAGTACATATCGCTGGCCGGGACCAGTTGGCCTTCGACGAGCCAATTCGAAGCCGTCGCTGCTGCTGTTGCTGGTTTCACCGTCGTAGAAGTTGTCGGGATCGTCGTCGTAAAAGTCGTCGACATCGTCGTCGTAGAAGTTGGTGACATCGTCGTCGTCGTCGAAGTCTCGACCGCCTGCCTCGCGTACTTTTTCGATTTCCTCCTGAGCGAGGGCTTTTTCGGACCGACAGGCAAGTACTTGTCGACCAGCTCGTCCTTCTTCAGCAGGGCCTTGAAGCGCGTCCTCTGCTCCTCGATGCTAAAAGTCTTGGGGCCGATGTCGACGTTCTCGTAAAACTCGCCCTTCCGGTAGACGGGCTTCCCGATAGAGGCTCTTCGGCTGCGCAGGGCCGTTGTCACGGTCGACTTGGCCCAGGACGTCCGATTCTCCAGCTCGTTGAAGCAGATGCGCTCGATCGTTGGCAAGAACGCCTCGTTCCTCATGCTGAAGCCGATGCGGCCGATTCGGCCCTCGGGGCAGATCTCGTTCGGGTCGGCTCTGGCCACCGCTTGGGCCGGCTCCGAGCAGCTGATTCGGCTGAATGGAGCTACGTAGCTCGTGCCCACCTGCGTAGCGAACGACGACGACGACGATAAACACAACGGACCAACGATCAATAAATAAACGATAAAAAGTTAATTACGCGCGAGCTCGCTCGTGTACAGTGGAGACCGTAAACGATTATTTATTCATCGGATCATTATTATATGCATTATTTATTTCACTTACATGAATAATAATGATATAATAATATCATACAATATTTAAGATTTTTTCCTTTACGTAACATAAAATTGTGAGTTGTATTTGCTTAAGAGCTTTTTGTTTGAAATGGAAATTTGTGACAATTGTTTTCATTTTAGACCAATACGTAAAGAAAATTATCGTCGTAGCCCAATTTCTCGTTATAAACGTCAATTTTTTCAAAAATTTTCAAAATTACACCTCGCTATACCGGACTACTCGGTATATCGTACTCGTTATATCGATACAATTTCCTATACTTATTACAGAGAGATCAAGGGAGCAACCAAAATCTGCTCGCTATAGCCGGTCTCTCGCTATAACCGGCCTCGTTATAAACGGTCTCCACTGTATATATAAGTATGTATAAGAATGTATGTATTGTGTATACGTACCACGTCGAAGAAGCTGATGGCGTAACACTTGAGAGGGACTTCGGACGATTTGATACTGGAGCCGAAGACGGTGACGTTGCCACGGGGGCAGGCCACGCGGATCCTCTCGCCGAAGGAGAATCTGATGCTGTCGCTCTTGGCCGTGTCCGGATAGATGACCTCGTTCGTGCTGTACTCAACAATAGCGGCGCATTCTTATGGAAATCTTCCGTAACGTCGACCCAGCAGAACGTCGCGTCTGGATACAGAGACAAATTAACGACCATAATAATGACGACACACTTTTCTTCCCTATATTCGTATCGTTCGAGTTGCAGACTTACGAGCTGGCAGCGCAAAGTAGCCCAACAGCCACAGCCAAACAGCTGAACTCCACATGTTTTCGGATGATCGGTCTATACGCGCTTGTTTATACGCACTGTAATCGATGCACGCCACTCGATACCGCACCAAGTTGAAATAAAATTACCAGATATTCGCCCAATTCGACGATCGGCGGATCACTGATGTCGATAGTCGTAAAAGCTCGCCTCTTTATATGCGCGCATCGATTTTCTCAAACAATTGCTTATCTCCTCCACTGGGCCCTGGATGGGTGTACATTGCGAAACGCTGTACGATGCTGCCATTTCTTTCTTTTTTCGCTTCGACGAAAAAGAGGTTGATCGTAATCAATGGGAGGCTTGTAGAACTGATATAAAACTAAAATACCTGCTGGTACCGAGAACTATGTACTAGACCGGCGTGGATTTCGCTCATCCGTAGCTGATAATCGTTAGAACATTTTCAGAATTCATATAGCCCATAGACGAGTGAATTAAAGGGCGACGTCATTTTTCATCCTGTAGTAGCTAGACTTTTCAATTTTCACCGAATCGGATACTACGCTATTTCAATGAGATTTTCGAATGCGGTTTCAACGACGAGAACGATGACAATTTTATACTGCGATCGGCCCACTTAATCATACTCGGCAAATAAACAAGAGCGCCTCTGCAGCGATCTTCAAGAACATCTCTGCTCGAGACGTTTCTCCTTGTCATACCAATGAAAAATTAATAGGCCAATTAATATATGATGTACATGAGAAATTAGTAATCTTGTTACTCGTTTATACAGAATGTGATAATAAAAATCGGAAAATTTGAATATTTTTCCTTTAGTTGCAAAACTAATGTATAGTACCAACGTAAGTTACCTGTTGCTTTGGTATGATCATGATGTCACGAGTACATGAACTCGTTTTTACATGGGGCAAATAGATATCGTGTCAATTGTAATACAACTGCAAAAAGGAAAAAAACGAAATGCGGGAGAGAGAGAGAGAGAGAGGAGAAAAAAGAAGGCAAGCGATGATAAGCAATAAAAAGAAGAAAGAAAACAGGAAAGGATACTCCGATAAAATTGAAACTAATGGCCGCGATATTCTGGTATAAGTTCGAGTGTGTAGACGTGCGAGATAAGAGCACGATTTCCGCTTCGAGGAAAAAAATTATTTAATGACATTTTCGTGTAACGCGCAGAATCGCGTCCCTTGCGACCCTGTTTTTTGTCGATTCGGAATCAGAGTGATCGATTTCTCGAGTATTATGTTTTTCCCTATAGATATGCACACAAAATAATCGTTCTCATCTGTATTTTCCTTGTCACCTCTGTTGCTTGACAGTGCGAGTCACATCTAAAAAACTAAAACTTAGCCTGTGTTGAATATTTAGTGTTCATTAATCCAAGCTAAAAATTTGAACGATCATCTTACAAAGGCAAAGTTGATTGAAATATAACCAATATTTTTCAAATTATACCTCTACTCGGTCAATTCACATGTGGACGTGGTACATCTTCCTAGTTTATGCAATTGCGGAATGTACGAATTTCAAGCTTCAATAAATAAAAAAATCGTCAATAAATAAATGGCACCGATAATATCGAGTTCTTCACGTTCAAACTGCTGGGCGATGTTGCGTCAAACCCTTTCCCATTGAAGAATTTTGCCGCTGAAAGATTCTACGCATTGATTTCCAATTTCATATGTGTATATAAGGAAAAGCCAACTTTTTTTCTTGAAAGTTTCTTTACGTCTACGACAGCAGTTTGCTCGCGTTTTCATATGGAGGTAAAAATATCGCGCGACATACGACCCATGAAAATCTGTACAAGCACATCTAAATTATCAAGCTAGACGAAGCCCACGGACAGAATGAAATTTTAACTTTGAACTAAGGAAGGATTCAGAAAAGTTTCGGATTCGTAATCACTACTTTATTTGTGCGCGAGCGGAAATTCCGTGAAAATAATATTTTCCTTCGAGGTATTCCGATGTCAGCAAGAAAGTTGAGATGATGTACAAAAAAAAATTTTTTACTCACGATTCAATGACATGTACAAAGTATTCTTTTATTATGATTTTAAATAATGAAAAACTTTATCAAAGTAGTTCAACCCTTTAAAAGAAAATTTAATAAATTTTTAATTGAAGCGTAAGCAACTTTTAATATTAAAAAAATGTTTAAATTATCACTTGAAGCATAACAACCCTGCAACAATCGATTATGGATGGATGAGTTCAAAGTTAAGCTATGACGCGTTAAGCAGATTAGAGAACAATATTGCATCGAGAGATAAAAATATAAATAAAAATCCAATCGCACACATTCAGAAACGCATTTCTATATGATTTATTCAAGAAACGTGAAAACATATTTTTTTATATTTCTTTCGATTTAATTTCAGAAAAAAGTTTATTATGAATGTTTCGTCATTAATTGTTTGCCAGCTAATTCTTATTTTACTACGAAGGTCAGTGTAAATGAAAAATCAATTTTTTTTTTCGATGAAATAACTTTTATTGTTATTATACTTATTATTACATACTTTCAATGTTCTTTTTTTAATTCTTAACAATATCGTTAATCAAACATTCATCGTAATTCGTATTTTACGAGCAAAAAAAAACATAAATTTCCTTGTTGCGCTGTTCGAATGAAATTCAGGGAGAAAAAATCAATGCTAATAATTATCTCTGAAAGTTAGACGCCTCTATTTCCTACATTATGATGGTTGAATGTATTTTTCGGAGAAACGTTTGAAAAATAATGAATTACAATCGAATATTCGGATAATCGCATTATTATCATTTAGCAAGCGATCTGTGTGGGTTTTTTTTTCTGTTTTATGACCGATGATGCAGAAGAGCAACATGTAAATTTGTAAATTTTTTCTTTTTACTTTTACAACATGTACTATTAAATTTTGCTGCAAATTGTCAAACGCCATGGGTCTTTTAAAATTCATTTTAATTTTTGGCGCTCAAAAATTGCGCGTCCCAATGAGTTATTTACGTATTAATATGTTTTTTAATAAAAGCATTCAATTTAGTGTCTAATTAATCAATCTTTTCCTAAAATAATTAACAATACGATAAAATTTGATTTTACATTGGTAGATGAAATTCGCAATACTGTTCGGTTTCTTTATCATTATGAAGATATTTAGATTGACTGATAATTTTAATATTGACTAGAACGCATAGCTCTTTGGCTGCTAAAAATGCAAATGTTACAAACAATAATCACCTAAGAAAGTCTGAAATGTAAAACTCGTACCACGGCGACGAGACGATTAAAAAATTTAAAATATCAAATCTTTTCTCATTGTACGATTAATGTTTTTTTGTTTGATTATCAGAAAAATAGAGCGATCTGTATCAATACTAATCACCTTTCTTTGTAATTCGAGTAATTTTTCCATAATTATTTCAAATGTCACGTTGATGCATTTGCATCGAGAAGCGTGCTAATTTGATAATAACTTGTGCTTTTTTTATATTTCATTTATTAAACCTAATCAGACTCTTCCGTTGCAGCTTGTACATAATTATAATTTTTATACTTATTTATTACATAAAAATTTTTAATCTCATTCGTAGACTTGTATAACAATAATTATCAATTGATAATGCAAGTAATTAATTGTTATGAGAAAGATTAAGATATGCAGTGCAAAAGAAGAAGTGGAAAAATATAATGGAGCTTAAAAAACGACTAATGTTGAAACGATGCCATCAACCTGCTACAAAGAATGACGCAATTACAGACTTGTGCTAAGTAAGTACGTATAGAAAGAATAATTACTGTACGGCCGAACATAAAAATCGTAACGACATAAATACATAAGCAAGTACAAGGACTTTAACAATGTGCGCATATAGTAAATAGACAGTTTAGCTTTTGTAGGGACAATATATCAACAATTAATTTTTTTTTCTTAATCATTTTCATGTTTATGAGCTTTTTTTTGTTGTTTTTTGGATTTTTTCATTGTCTATCACGAATAATGCGTCAATCCAATAAATATATATATATACATATTTTTCTTCGTTCAGTATATTATTGAAATTTTCCTCGCTGCATAATATACATATTATATAATATTTTCGTTTAATAGAAGGAAAGATGGAAACGTCAATAAAATGATGATGGCTTGACTTGAGTAAATATTTGTCGATCGGTTATTAAATATATGTATTATGTGCATAGGCATGTAATAGAGATCTTATTTTTTAATATTTATTTTAATTGTTGGTTGTTGAATCATTTGTTTCATCCCTTAGCGCCGTCTGCCGAAACGCAGAAACACGTGGTCCACGTCCTGGCGTTTCACCCCACTATCAGGCAGAGGGATATTTTCTCTCAGCACTGGAACTGTAAAAAAAGGAAATAACCAAAGAGCGACAGATTAATTAATCTATAAAAAGAAAAGAACGAAAGGATGATGCACAAACATAATCGAAAGCGAAGCGCGCAAACGTACGCAAAGCACGTATTATTATTACATCTCCGTCCAATTAACTTTGTAATTGATGAAAGAATCTCGTTGGCGCGCCAAAGCTTCGTTGCGATACTTTATATTTCATATATTACAAGTATATATGAAAGGCTTTGAAAGTACGCGACAAGATGTTCCTTTATCTGCGCGTTCGCATAAAGTCGCAGCGAGGGAAAAGTAGCTCGCGGACATACCGGAGATCGAGTGGCAAACTTCATTCGGCAGCTGCTGCTCCTGTGTGTAGTGTCAAACGGCAGCCGTGCTTAACATACATACGTATATATGTATATATATCTATATATATATTTAGGTGAGTAGCTCCTATTTCCAGGGCTCCATACAAACGCGAGCAAGCGAGAGAGATGAGAAATTCCAGCTACCTACCTACGAGACCTTGGTTTATTATATCTACAGGCCGAGTGCACGCGTGGCGTGATATATACACCGGAGCTAAATGCAGTTACGAGATGAATGGGTTTAGATTTACATTATTGATGTTTTGAATTTCAGCTCGGATTTGAATTTAGATGCTCGCAGTTGGGGCCGAGATGAAAAAAAATTGTCATTACTTTCATATATACTCACCCTTCTCGTTGATGTAATTTTCCATTGCCGAGCCGAGCTCGTAGAGGGTTGACAGGGCCGAGCAGACCTTGCGGATCCTCGGCGGCACCTCGTCCAGCAGATTCGGACTGCACTGGGTCGGCGGCATAGCGTGCACTTGATGCTGCGTCAGCAACATCGCTAGCACCATAATGACCGTCAGAGTCAGCAAGCTCGAGATCGATACTACTTTGGATGCCATTTTTTGCCTCTTCTCCCTCTCGATTAAAACTACCTTCGTGCGAAATATTTTGGTTTACCTGCGAAATTTTCATGAATAAATAAAATGTCGTGGCTATCTCTCTCTCTCTCTCTCTCTCTGATCCTTTGCATAATGAAAAATTCGCCTTTGACCATGCGGGATGCATGTAACGTATATATCGGAAGCCACGTTCTGAACCAGCCTCAAGATTAATCAAGGACGAGCTTTGACCAATAGACTATACTTACAAGATAGTACAGAGTTAATAAGTCAGCGCTCGAATAAGCATAGATGCATGCTCCATACTGGGGATATTGCAAGGAGCGTATAACGCACAGGTGATGGTGTTATATTACGCCCCTTCTGCATGTTAATTAGTACTTTGGTAATTGAAAATTTGATCTCGTTACACAGACCAAGTTTTGCGCTCTGTTTTTATCATTACGCGTGCAAACTTTGACAGATGGAAGCAGCTACGTGCTAAATTGAAATAAGCAATCGAGGATGGAAATCGATGGAGAAAGAGAGACCGATATATAGACAATAAAAGTGTCAAAGAAGCAGCAGCAGCAGCAGCAGCGCCAGCGACGGATATCATTCGTATCGATAAGAGAAAAGAGAGAGAGAGAAAGTCACGCGTGCGATCAGTAAATACTCATTACAAAGCCAAAGTCTCTGCCGGATACACCGGATATTGCTCCGGCTCTTGCCTGAAATCTCTTATATACTCGCGTCGCGCAGCGACTACACATTTTATAAACGATCTCTCGTCTAAATGGGCATGGCGTGCGCAAAGTAGGTGAGAGCTCCGATAATACCGTGTACTCGCTCGCATACCTTGCGAATATATTTATGTTACGATCGATTATTTTCTAAGGATAAAAAAAGAACCGACCACGAGACGAGCAAAAGGCAACGCACAACAAAAAAAGCAATTAAGGCATCGAGTACACTCGACGCGCGGGCGATAACCCATTATTAGATCAACTCACTTTGCTCTTTTTTTCGTTTTGTGGCCTCTTGCGCTTGACAAATAGCCTCTTATATCGAGTCAATTCGGATTCAAAGCTATGCTCGCCACGACCCGGCTTATTACAAGGTCTTCGAGGGTCGTTGATTCCTCCAAATGAAAAAGAAGAAGAAGAAGAAAAAATTCGTAATCCTCCCTCACTCTACACGCATCTATAACATTGAATTCGAATTTATAACGTTTGACTGTAGAGCTTAATAATGGGATCTCTTGCCTTTCGAGCCCTTTTTTTGTGTGCAAACGTCAACAACGCCTGATGGCGCGTACACACATGTAGCAATTTTTTCCTTTTTTTGTGCAAACAAAGTCCGCTGCGTGACGTAAAACGCCAACGCGCATTATATATGTTTGATTCGCATGGAAAGGGTCAAGCCCGAGCAGTAGCAGTCGACACGAGGACGAGTCACGTGGATCTCGCAAGCTCGCAACGCATAGCGAGAATGAACTTTTCGAATGACATAAAAATCGCTTCCTTGCGAATGCAGCCTCAATCGTGAAACATATCGCAGAGTCAAAGAAAACAGATGCAACCGAAGAGTTTATATAAAGGCAAAGTCGAGCGCGTGACGTTACTATTTGCCCGGACAGATAATACACTTTCCGAAAATAAACATTATTGAGCGCAAATCTGATCCTCGACGCAACTCTGCCTGGTGCGTCGCGATAGAACAATATAATAGCTCAGGACTTGTGTGTGTGTGTATGTATGTATCGTCTTTCCTCAAGGATGTGACATACAAACGACATATAGCCGGCGCGTTTGGCCTAAATATAATAGCCTCTTGACACGCATCCTTCCAAAACTATAAGAAGGAGAATAAAAGACAAAGAAGGAAGATAAGTGCCTCGTAAAAGTTATATATATACTCGTTCAAGAGTTATACTTCTCATTTTCCGAATTAATCTCACTCGATAACGAATGTTGGCGCGTACGCATGCACGAGAGTTTTCATTATTGCGCAGCTCACACCCGAGTGTAATATACGCAGCGCATACCAATCGAGCACGGAAATGAACCGAAAATACATTACTTCAAAGTTATATTACATTTCCTGCGATCGTCCAAATTAAAATTGCTCACAATATAATTTCCAAGTCTCTGTCGCTTTTTTGATATTCGAGATGATTGCGTATTTATAGCTTCATCGAGTCTGGCTGGAAAGGGACACGCACTATACTACTACCATCTGATGTAATGAAGGAAAAAATGCAAACACTCGTCGGAATAACCTCGGCCACTTTTATTTTTGAGTAATTTACATTTCGACGCCCCTTACGAAAAGTACTAATATTTTATCGCAATAAAATTTTTTTATTATAAAACTTCTGGCATTTTTTTTAAACCCTTGAAACATCCTAGTTTTCGTCCAGACATTTGAAACTTCCTAACTTTCGTTCGGAAATCTGAAACTTCCCATTTTTCGTCAAAAAATTGAAACGTCCTGATTTTGACGAAAAATATCAAAACTTCCTACTTTTCGTCAAAAATCAAAATCTTCCTACCTTTCGTAAGACATTTGAATCTTCTTACTTTTCGTAAGGAGGGTCGATTTGCTTTCTTGTCGAGTTCATCATCGAAGTCCGCTTGGATTCAAATCGAGAGCCCGCGTCGGAATGCGCAAGGAGGCAAACTTAATATCGCGACTCGTTTGCCCGTATTATTACATACGTTTCTCCGCTTGGAACCTGTTGCTCGTTCACTAATGCAAGCCGCCCAACTGAAATCTTGTCGAGCCCGAAACAAATTCGATCGTAACACACGACGTCCCTGCGTTCGATCGGGAAAGAAAAGTTGGAAAAAAAATTACGAAGCAAAGCTGCCGTTGCGTAAGTTAGCTATATGTGCGCGTGTGCATCATTGAGAGAAAAGTCGAGTACGCGGCGAATTCTCTAAATTTTCGATTTACATGCAAATCGGCGGCAACGGCGACTTGCGCAACTCGTCGAGTGAAATAATAATGCACACAATATGTGCATGCAAGACAATGTGCGTATCGTTCACTTGCTTAAAGCGACAAGTAAAGCAGAAAAAAATTTGCTATCCGAATAGGAATGATGTGTCACAGGTTTGCAGCTTAATATAATAGACGCGTGTAGACTCGGCCTCCGTGGCTCGCTCGAATACAGATATCTATAGGTGTACGTATATCTATGGCATGGTAAAGCAAAACGACTCGAGTCCAGTTTGAAGAACACGGTCTGTTTAATATGGTGTCTACTTTGCGGTGCAAGGGTCAGAATAGATGAGCACGAACTGAACCTAAATTATGTATATTGAAAAAGGTGCAAAACTTATTGCAGCGCAACAGCTCCCGTATAGGCACGCCCTTAAATTTGACGAATACTTAGGGCAAAAGTTAGCTGGCCGTAGTTGAAGATACGATAGCGTCGGAGCTCGAGTCGTCCGTATGGTAGATAGGCAGTCGAGTGCAACTGGAAACGGGTCCCTTTGAAAAAAGACCAAAGTGAGCGTGTGCGAGGGAAGTGAATGAGGCGAAACGCGTCATCGCTGCCTGTGCATACATATACTCACACCTACTATTGGGTCACAAGCTTACAGGAATAATCTGGTGGACTTCTTAATAATTCTTGCTCGCTCACAGAGCTGCTAGCGCTATAAATAATGACTATATCGCATCTCGCGACAAACAACAAGTTTAATTTACACTGTAATCCCCGCGATAAATGCCTTGGCTATATAGCATCGGCTGGACGCGACAACTCGCGTACAACAAACTTTTCAGCTTACGCCGAGCGAGCTATAATACGCGCCTGCAGCGCATGCGAATGTATATGCGCGTACATGGCCAACGAAACGAATGGCCAGAGTACTTTGTTTTGGGTAAATATTAGATTTACCTTATACGCAGATACGCGTGTGCGTGTGTGCAACGATCGCATCGGCCCTCCATCATGCCGAAGGGAAGAAAATTATTTCCCCTGCGTATGAAATTGCACGCGCCAATTTTTCCATCTGTGTACTTTGTTGTTTTTTCTTCTATCGCGCGTTATTTGGCTGATTTTTTCTTATTTGGATCGATCTCTGCTCGAGAGAGAAAAAAATACATTGGCACGAGGTGCCCACGCGTACCAGCGCAGGATCCAATAATCTTTTCCTCGTCCTCGTGCCGATGAATAATAATTCGACTGGAGGCTAAACGTTAACTCAACGAAAAATGTTGGTTTTGTCGACGAAGGAATAACACCCCGTGCGCGCGAGTTCGCCGTTATAGGTCAATTCCTACGCTTGCTAAGACAAGGGATCAGAGAAATAAAAATGGCTAAAGTGACAAACAGTTTTAATATACAACTTGGTCCTTTCATTGTAAACAGCCGCGCACACACTTGGGAAATGATTTCTCTATTACGGTCTCGACGTTACAAGTATGTATGTTCGTTTCACCATTCCCTCGTCCGTGCGCCGCACATATAATGCAACCATCTTTCTAGTTCATTTAGCGTTTGAATCGTTGTGGCTTGTAAATAAATTTTCATTTCTCTTTGTCTCTCGAGAAAAAAAAGAAAAGAAATAAAAAGTCAACGATTGAGACAAAATTTTCAATGATAATCATCCGTCGAGCTCAATCCCACCTTTTTTTGTTTTAGCGCTATAAAATGACTCACGGTCGGTCGTCCTTTTTTCCGAGATACCAAAAAGGATCGTATGTAACTTTAAAAAAAACAATGTTCCATGTGCGTCCGCGAATGAGCGATATAAAGTATGTGTACATCGTGATGAAACTTTTGCAGCTCACGGGAACTTTTTTTTTTATACATAACATATGATATTCTTTATAACTCTGGGCGCGTATGTTGTAAAATATAAAAGGAGCTGACGTGTTTATTATGTGTGTATAGGTCGTATAATAATGAGTTTTCATATGCAGTGGATGCGACGGCATCGATGACGCAAAAATCCGCGACTGATTTCTTTTTTACCGCACCGCGACCGTGTAAAAGTCTTGATTGGCAATTTGAACCGTAGCAATTGATTCATTTACATCGAAATTTCGGCGAATTAGGATCGGTTGTGACGGGAGGAGAGAGAGGGAGAGGAACGAAAAGGCCTTTTCCCGCGTAAAATCAAACGAAACTCGGGCAAAATCAATCATGGGACTCTCATTGGTTTATTTCAATTTTCCCGTATAAATTCAATTTATGTTTCTTTTTTGTCACGCTTGACCGCAAAAATAGACCTCAATAAATTATATTATATAGATACGAAACCGATGGCCACGTCGTAAAATTTGTTTCAGGCGAAAACCCAAATGATACAAACGATGAGTGTGTAAGAAATAAGGGAATCGTGTTACACTAACTTAATATTTGTATAGCTCCGAGGAAAAGCTCTGTTAAATTGCTCTCCGACTAGAGAAATAAACACCCATCATTTTTCTTCTTCTCTTTTTCCTTGAACAAACAATATTGTGCAGCAATACTCGTCGCTCCGGTATTATTATCTGAGACTTTGATTCCACTTCATGCAGCTCGTATGAGATGATTGCACTTACACTAGCTATAATAAATTACACGAATTCTCGCGTGCGTTCTCCAATCGACTTTCTTCGTATATTTTTCTCTGTAATTTTTTTCTTTTGAAGCGATGCCGAAGCTACGTTAAAAAGATTTCAAATGCGTTATCTAAGATTACCAAGGAACATTTCTTTAAGTCTCTATAAATTGAGAAGATGTTCACAAAAGGTATCCTTGACGTTGCTTTTGAGAAAAAATATTCCGTAGAAAAGTTGGAAAATGCTTTTAAAAATGTTCAATATAATGCTGGCTTCGACAAAAAGTTGAGAAATTCATTATAGTTTGAGTGATAAGTGCGTGATCGCGAAACATCTACTTAGCTTTGGCTGCGTGTCGACGAAAATTTACTTGGGCTTGCTCGTTCCTCGTAAGAAAAGTCAAGGTATGGCCATACTTACCGTAAGTTTGAGTGTGGCTGAAATTGGTTTCACTTGAGCGATAACACTGCTGATTAAGGTTTGTGAAAAGGTTCCAACAATTTTCGCAAAGTTTTTGAAAGTGGCAGAAAACTTGAATAACAATTGAATAGAAATTCAGCTGGAATTTAAATTACAGCGAGTAAATTTTTCCAAGTTTTTGGACTTTTTGAGAAAATTTGCGAAAATTGTTGGAAGCTTTGCATAAATGGCACGAACCAGCTGGTATTTAGCTGAGTCGACGTTACAAGTCTCAGCCCTGAAATTGGACCCACTTCAGCTACAGTTAAACTTACGACAAATGTATCCTACTGTTAACTCTTTACATAGCATCGAATCTCTGCATATTTCTCATCTTCTCTTTGGCTTTGCAAATTTACAAGATCTACTTTCACTTGGGCACGGAAATACAAATAAGAAAAACTTGGATATCGCAGAAAATGTGAGCAAGTCCCGAAAACGGCTATGATCTTGTGAAATTGCAGATTTCTCGCCTTAACCAGTAGATAATAGATATACTCTCAATGATGTGCAGTAGGTCACGCAAGGCACAGGTGTGCGCGGGCCCGCCTATGCAGCTCGCAGCCGTGACACATCGATTTTGTCCAACAATTCACAAAATTAAACAAAATTTGACGGAGTCAATTGTAATCCCAGAGAGATGTCGCGGATAAAAATTAATCAAGTCCCTTTGACGAAGTGGAGATATCGTAGAGAGAACGGCGCGATGACGAAATTGCCAAGAATGACCCATTTGCAGCGTGCGTACGAGAGCCGTAAAAAGATTTTAGTATAGGGACGAGCAGAGGGACGGCGCTTATATGCTGCTTTAGGTACGGAGACGTAAGCAAGCTCGTTGATCGAAAGTGTGCATCCCCGCGACCTGAAAAAGTTACTGCGCATCCCGCAAGCTTCATAAACGACGGAAATGAGTGCATAATAATATGGCGCTTTTGGCGCCGATCTGCCTGCAGCCCGCATCGCTTGTGGAGAGCCACGTTAGTGCAGCTGTAACGCCCGCGTAAAAAGAAAGGAAAAAACATATCGTCGCGTTGCGAAAGCTCTTGAGCTGCATCTAAACTTTGGGCGTCTGAGCTTTTGAACACCCGCGCTTATGCTCATACGTGTACGAAATTACCGATTTTCCTCGGGCCTTTACGTCCGCAAAGTTAAAAATATTTTTACTAAATTTAATGATAAGTGAATATAACGCGTGAAATCTTTTAACAAATGCAAAGGTATCGCGTAGTGTGCAAGCTTTCTAAAGAGTATATTTTTCTCCTTAGACGAACGAGCATCGTCTTTACTCATGAAATCCATTTGTCAAATAGCTCAATGAATATTTACCAATGTCGAATTTCTCTGTAAAAAACCATCTAGGCTGCTATTGAATCTGATCAATTATTCAATGTATATTTTATATCGCGCTCGGTGCGGGATGTGGTAAACATTATCAAGTTGTAATCGATAAAACGGCTTCAGTCGAAAGAAAAGAAAAACAGCTAGTGGTAAAACGACCAATAACGAAAAATAAAGAAACCACCAGTGCGCGTGGCTCGTCGGCTACTCGTATGGGCCAATTGAGATTCAGCGGGGGCATGGACACGTTACAACTCGAGCAACAGTTTGCGGTCGCATAACAGGTGTGCGACAGATTAATTAACGACTTTCGGGCGTGTCGCTTATGCATCGATTTTATTTTCAATCTTTCACCTCTTTTTGTCTCCTTTCTGCTTCGAATTCTGCTAATTTTTTTAGCCTTTGGGTGCCATAAGTCGATCGAAACTTCTGATCCACCCGCACGCACGAGAGAGAAAGAGAAAGAGAGAATTGAAAATCATTAATCGATTGTATTCAAGTCTTTGGCATTGTATTCGAGTATTGGGTCTATCGACTCGAGTCAATAATTATCGAGTCGAAAAAAATACACTTGAAAAATTTGACACAGCATGGGAAGAAAGAAAAAATTGAGCAGAAAAGTTATTTACTTACCCGCAAAAGCAAAACTCGAGAGCTGCGCTAGAAAAGTTGATACTTTGATTCTCGAAACGAGGGGTAAACTACCAAGTTAACTCGATTTGATGAACACCTGCGCCGAAATCCTTTCTGGGGATCGGGACAAGAAAGGCAGAATCTTTGGCTCTCTTTCAACACTCGAGCTTCTGCTGCTATCTTCTCTGGGTATTCTCTGAGATGTTTTGGTAAACGAATGTGCCTCTCTCTCCGATACTTATAGTGGATGGTGGTGAGACGAGAAGAAGAGTGGAATGGAATATGGCAGTGGCAAGCTCGGCGCCGGCCCTTAAATAATCACACAGGCGCGCTTCGAAGCTCTATCTCTCTCTCTCTCTCGCTCGTTGGCGCGCGCGCCCGCTACCCCCGTCAGTTTCTCTCTCGATGTATGCATGTACAAGTGAGAACATGTACGCGTGTGTGCGCGCAGATTCTACCTGCGCATTCGCGAGTACCATCGACATCATCGGGAGAACAATATGTATAGCATACGGCTGTGTGGGTGTATACACGAAAGTTAGATCGGATCGCCGCATGGTAGCGGCTACCGAGCAATATACATTAGATAGCATACGCGTGGGTGATTTTTTTTTTCTTGCCCCTCCTCCTCCTCCTTTTCCCTGATTCGATTATCTCTACGACTCTTGATATTTTTTTCGTATATTTTGCTTCGTGACCGCGTAAAACGCTAGAGCAACAATAGAATCAATGAATAAAACATCAAGTATACATCGAGGTCTAAGAGAAAGATCGACAATTGCGCACCGAGTGCACAAGATTTATCGATCTATATGAGTGCAATTTCATGCGCGCTCGAGAGTGAAAAAATCGGCATTCGAGAATTCGACCTTCTTTCGCGACTCTGCCTGCCCGCCCGCATGTCGTTTCTTTTTTACGGCGTAACAAAACCTATACGTTGTTATGTTTATACACGAGCAATCTTGAGCTTTTTGCGGAAGTACATGTACGCTTAGCCACGAAGTAGATCAGACAAATATTTTCGTCGGACGAAAAAAAAAAAAAACGATAAATTGCTTCTGTTTTCTTACTTTTTTGTTGGTTGTTTTACTTGGCCTTTTGAAAAAAAAACCCCGCAAAGGGATAAATATCGACGGCCAATGGAAACGTATACGTCTCTCGGGCGTAACTTAATTAGAGATTAAATTGAGTAAAATTAGTTTATCCGGTATATATATTTATGCCACGCGCGCATCTAGAAGCGATGGAGAGAAAGGGAGAGTATTGTTTTTTCTATATACTTTGATTGTTAAACAAACTCGACGAGCGAGAGTATTTGTATAATTACGAGTCCATTATTTAATTTGCGGCGAGAAATAAAAATGGGAGCAGAGAGTCGTAAAATTAATTAAAGAGTGCATGTAATGTAGATGAGTATGAAAAAATGCACGAAAGAAAAATTGAGAGGATGATTTACTCCCGATGCAGCAAACAGCAAGAGACTAAAATATGCATATTTTGTAATGAACGAGCGCGGGGTATTGGTAATATTTTCATCTCTTGTCTCTGTCGTGCTCGTGATCTATATAATTTTGCTCTCTGTTTTTCGCGCGAGGCCAATTACAAAACTTGCTACTTGACCCAACTGTATGAAAATGCACTTTTCCTTCTTGTCTCTAAAATCAACGTGTGCATCAAAGCAGCAGTTGAAGTTTAAATATAAGAAGAAGCAGAGTAAAATTGTTTGTTATTGTCTCATTTGTTGTGAAACAAGCCGTAGCGAAAGATAAAGTGAGAGAGAGAGAGAGAGAGAGTAGAATGGTTATTAATTCAGAATCGTCAAAGCTGGCTACGCACAATGTAGGCATGCGCAAGCTCTATATATATATTCCGACGACATCTAATTCAATGTATTTAGCGAGAGACGCCAACGCGCTTTGTGTCATCTCGCGACGCACTAAGCTTGATCGAGCGAGACGCGGCGAATCCTGCAGCAAAAGCTCTTTGTATGCATCCTATATAGCGGTAGGAGCTGCCGCTGCTGTACGTGTGCGTTTGCCATTATAACGTTCTCCCCCCCTCTGACTCTGGCCTGCGTTTACAGGTGCAATTGACAGAGCTCGTGATTCACCTCTTTTTAAGCGGCACTGCTGCAGTGTCTCTCCCGTCGCGGAGAATCAAGCAACTTTGCCAGTGCGCTGGCTTTTTTTAACGGCTTCTCTGCTCGTTGCATCGCGCCAAATTGAAAAGTAATCACCGACTGCCTTTTCTCGGCCTGCGCCGATGACGCCTGCTATAATAATGCTAATAATATTGTATGCAACTCGAGCGTACGACGATGACGCCCAGTGTGGCGGAGCTCCCGTAATGTAACGTCGCTTTCGCTTATCTACGCATTGTCCCAAGCCCCGTATTATATTATATATACCGCTGGTACTCCCGAGCGAAATCTCGAGCTCGAACGTCGGTGCGACTGCACACAGTGCATACATGACACTTCTTTCCTCTCCTTCCGTGCACCGCATCCAATCTCATGCCATTATGATTTCTCGCGTACGCCAGAGTTCAAAGGGAGAGAGAGAGAGAGAGAGAGAGAGAGAGAGAAAGAGAAAAGAAAAAGAATTGCTCGCTCGGACAAGATAAACAAAAAGCGAAAAGGAATACATAAATGATGATAAGAGCACGCGTACTTTGAGCGGGATGAGTAAGACAAACGTAATACGTATTGGGTTTATCCTCGATACGAGGCAGCAGCAGCGGCTCTCCGGCTGCTGCCTGGAGCTCGAGAAATTCAAGCCTCCCTTTTAAAGGTCAATATACGACGCGCGCAAAACCGTAGCGCGTCTTTGCGCTTTTTCGACCTATAGCTATCTCCAAGAACGTGAGTTTCCATTGCGTCAGTCGAGCAAATAAGTCCTCCTTTTCTCGTACTTGTTCTCGGCTCTTCTCGCTTCTTCTTGCTTCCTTTGTCTCTTCGCCACGAGTCTAAATTTAAAGTCCGCGCAAATCCTGCGACGCGTACGAGGTCTATCCAACAGCTTGAGAGGCGCGCGACCAACCGAGCCGCGTCTAGTAAATTGTTTTGCCTATATTTGCGCTCCCATTCGATCGATCGAAAAGGAAGAGAAAACACGAGTGCGTACATGTGAATGGCCTGTGCGCGTCATCGAAGAAAAATTAATTTTTCACGCGCGGTGGCAGCGAACTCGAGCCAGGGATGGGAAAAAATAGAGCAGCGAATTTTTACCCGATAAAACGTGGAATGTTTATATATTATACGCCTATACACACACGGGCCACAGCATCGACAAACGACAACATTTCGAGTGCGTACGAAACCTGCGGCATTATTATTCATTATATCGGGTACATTTCCCTTACATCAACCTACAACTACTGATAATCTTGGGGAGCAAAAACCCGGCAAAATGAGTATTTTTCTCCATCGTCGCGACCTGCAACAAATTATGCAATTGTTTAAGCGTCTCAAGGTTTTGTATGGGTACATGTATATTTATTGTGTACAACATCTCGTATTAAATATAATACGGCTGTATTCACCTGCGCGCCCTTGCTTTAAATTGACTTACACATTTTTTCCTTGATAGCAAATTTTATCGATACATTTTTACTCACTTTTTTATGCACGTACACTGATTACATCCATTCACCTTGATAAAAAAAATGCGTGACATGGCCTTTTTCTTCTCTCTCTCTCTCTCTCTCTCTCTCTCTCTCTCTCTCTCTATTTACTCGAATCTTTTGTAATGCTGATACATTGTCATGTCAAGTCTATGTACAATTATGTTGTCGCGTGTCAGAGCCTGAGAATTATAATGCACTACGAGAGGATTGACACGAGTGAACATTTTCGAACGAGAAAACTCATTTGCAGCAGGTGAGAGAAGAGAAATTTCAAACGAACGAAAATAAAAGCAGTCGAGCTTTACACGGAGCGATGCATGTGGGAGTCATTGTAAGATTGACAAAGTACATTCGAACGTGATCGCGTATCTCGTGTAAAATGTATAATTTTCGTTTGATATCCGATCTGTATAGACGATCGGATGAGGGTATCGTGACAGAAAAGGCTTGTAGAAAGATGTGCCAGTAAAAATGAAGAATAAATCACGAAGGTTGCTCCGAAAGCTGCATAAGCAAAAAAAATCTCCCGCTTTTTTATAATATATTCCTCATCGTCGTTACATCTATTAATTTACCACTATCCCAAAATAGATAAGCTGACTTCCTTATAAATAATTTCGGGCCAACGTCCGGTATTTTACTTTTCAATCCGATTGCAGCTGGGTTGCAGAAGAGAGAAAAAAAGTTGTTACATTCGCCTATATATATATATATATATCGAATGAAAGTAAGCTTTGTCACACTGAAATTTATTTGGGGATAAATATTGACTGCCACTAAGCGTCGCGGAAAACTCAAAATGCTGAGATTGTTTTTGCTCGAGACACCATCGTTTCGCTTATGTTAATATTGAAAAAACTAAGTACGCTCAATGAGTCTACGTAGGCGATCCTCGCACGTTTATCTAGTAATTAATATTGAGGAAAACGACGACGAAAATTACAAGTTTACTCGAATAAAAAAGCGAGGAAGTGGCAGCTACTACACGTACGCCTATTTATGTAGTTTCTTGCGAGCTATGTGCTTCCAACTAATGTGATTGTGAATCTGTGACCGACCAAGCGGTCGCTGCGATAAAAACTAACTAATTATCAACGCAGCGGCGGCGCTGGCCACACATAGCCGTAGTCACAGCGGCTGCATTTAAATTTTAGGTAGTTTTTACCCGACGGAAAAAAATCCGTCGCATGTGAAATGAGATGAACCTGCTGGTGCGCATCGCGCTTTCAAATAGATAAAAGACACTGCTGTCTTGGAAGCTGCGTAGAAGCACGTCTCGTAGTTTTCAACTTGACAAGCAGTCAGTAAAGCACGTCTCACTTCCGCGTGGTGCCTCGATACAACTTACTTAATTACCCGCATTGAGGCATTTAATATTTTAATATTTTACGCCATGGGTCAGCGAACAGTCAACTGCGACGAGCAAACAGGTACATTGAACTCGTTTCTGTCCTTTTCTCTTTTCGTATTTTTATCGATCTTCCTTTTGTTTACAATGCTGCACGCTGTGTGTGCATTATATACCAATGCCTTGACTCACTTTCGTTTATTTCACGTATCCATTATTCGATACGATATAATAATTTTATAGCACTGTGTGGCATAAGTTCACATTTATGGCACGCTTTTCGGTGGCATAAGTCGCACATTATGGCACCGCTACGTTCGCATCGCACTCGCATACGCTCGTGCGCTAACCTCACTTTGCGGTACCAGAAAGTGCGACTTATGCATCGGAAAAGGGGGCATAAATGTGAACTATAGCACAGTGCTATAAAATGTTGTACGATACTCGTGCCATGGGGACACTTTTCGGCCCAGCTAAACTACGCCGTGCCCAAAAGTGTTACTTATGCCACTAGTATCGTAAAGTACTATGAAAAAACCATCGCGCTACTGATGACTCTTTAGTCTTTTGCATGAGGAAGCTGCGGAGAAAAAGGTCTTGTGGGAAATTAAGTGCGTCGCCAAGTAATCTTGTGCACTCTCGAGTATACATACATCTCTAGCGCGTCCTTTTGTAATGGAAATGCTGTCATGCAAAAGCGCATAATGCGGTAAACTTATATATTTGCTGCTGCTGCTGCTGCTGGAGTTTTCCAAGTCATGATCTCTCAGAGTTTCCATAATAATTACCGCTTTCCTAAATTTTTTTCTTTTTTTACCATTCACAAAGTCATCTTGATAGAGTGGTCTTAGCGAGCTTATTTGATCCTATTGGATTATATTATTCATGAAGCATTTGAGACACATTGTGTGTGTATATTGAGCAATCGTTTTGAAAACTCACGTGCGTAAATCTTAAACTTTTCGGAGCAATTTTTTTAACTCTTAGAGGACCAACATATCGCCAGGTTAATAATCTAAAAATATTTGACAATGATTTATGCAAATGTCAAAAGCCTCGGATAACTTTTACACGAAGCAAACAATTTTTGTTGAAAAAAGTATCTTTTAAAATGCTTCCAATGCCAGGCCAGGATTGAGGTATAATTTTGCTTTGAAATAGATTATCAAATTGTCTGAAAACTTGCAGCCTTGACTCGGTGTAGATATTTTAGCAAGAAAGTATATAAATCATTGAATAAAAATAACTTCGCCTCAGATAACACGAAGAAAGAGAAGCCGTACAAAAGTGCCAAGTACGAGGCAGCCTTCCGGGAATCCCTCGAAAATCCGGAAAAATTTTGGTCCGATATCGGCCACTACGTGGACTGGACCAAGCCATGGGATCGAGTGCTCGACAACAGCAACGAGCCCTTCACCAAATGGTTCGTGGGCGGCGAGACGAACGCCTGCTACAACGCCGTGGACCGTCACGTGGCTGCGGGTCTCGGGCAGAAGGTCGCCCTCGTCCACGACTCGCCGATGACTCAGACGGTCCGCCGAGTCACTTACGCCGAGCTGCTGGACCAGACCTCGAGACTGGCCGGGGTACTGCACTCGGAGCTCGGCGTGAGGAAGGGCGACCGAGTGATCATCTACATGCCGGTCATTCCCGAGACCATAGTGGCTATGTTGGCGGTGGCTAGGTTGGGCGCCATCCATTCGGTCGTTTTCGGCGGTAAGTAATTCAACTCGACAATTCGAATGATTTTTATTGGCCGCATGCGCAGCGCATTCGATTCTTGTTGGAAAAAGAAGCAGAGCTCGAATCGATATGGAATTTACGACGATCGTGCGTTTGGAGGCTGGATTATGCCTTTTTAATAGGCGCCCGACTGTACAAGACTTTATTAATAAAGTCGCGCGTTGTTACGTGTGCCATCATTAAAATTCGTTTCCGTTGCCGTGCTTTTGCTGGCTGATACGCGCCGGGAGATTACGCATCACGCTGCATGTGGACGCGTGACGATTGAAAAATTCGTTATCTCCGAGGGCAATAGCGTAAAAGTTGGCATGTAATCCGCGTCGCTCGCCATATCCTATGTAGTTTTCTGCGCAAACTTGGCTTGCGCCTTGACTGATATCATAAAACGTTGGCTTGCATGATGCATCGTGTACGTAGGCTACGCAGCCAAGGAACTCGAGACGAGAATCAATCACGCCGAGCCAAAGGCCATCATAGCTGCTAGCTGCGGTCTCGAGCCCAACAAAGTCGTCAGGTATTGTATATCGATATATATATATGCATCTATGTACATAGGGCATTTGCATGTAGCGCCTCGGTGCAGGCGCGAAACTTGGCTAATTAATCGATCGATCCACGACGGCGTATATATATATATATTAGATATCGTATTATCTGGACTAGAGACACGAAATAATCGAGACTCGGTTGGTGGCTGCGCACAGATACACGGACATGCTGAACGAAGCGCTGAGCAGCATAAGCGCGCCCCAGCCCAACTGCTTGATCTTCCAGCGTCGGCAGATCTGGTCGGCCGAGCTGCTCGATCGACAGTACGACTGGGACGAGGCGATGGGCCGAGCCGAGCCGCGTCCCTGTGTGCCCGTCGAGGCCAACGAGCCCCTCTACGTACTCTACACGTCGGGCACGACCGACAAGCCCAAGGGTGTGCAGAGGCCACTGGGCGGCCACATCGCCACTCTGTGCTGGAGCATGAAGGCCCTCTACGGCATGGACAAGGATTCGGTCTGGCTCGCCGCGTCGGATCTTGGCTGGGTCCTCGGCTCGTCCTACACCTGCTACGCGCCGCTGCTCTGGGGCTGCACCAGCGTCGTGTACGAGGGCAAACCCGACAGGACGCCCAATTGCGAGCAGTACTATAGGTACGACGATCGTCCTTTCCTTTGCTCCATCGATCGAGCTCTCTTTGACTCTGTTGCGCTTGGCTGTCCCGCAGACTCGTCGAGCAGCACAAAATCAACGGGATATTCACGGTGCCGACGGCCTTCAGAGTGCTCAGGGCCGTTGATCCGCGCTCGCTCGTGGCGAACAAGTACTCGCTGAAAACGTGAGTATAACCGGCGCGCACTCGAGCTCGTCCGCCTTCCCCTAATCCGCTTGACGATCTGGCATTTTCCGCACGATGACGACACAGGCTAAAGGTCATCTACGTGGCCGGCGAGCAGTGCGACCACGAGGCCAAGGCCTGGGCCGAGAAGACCTTCCGAGTGCCGGTGCTGAATCACTGGTGGCAGACCGAGACCGGCCACGCCATCACCGCCACCTGCCTCGGCCTCGAGCAGAACGGCGCCGATCAGCCCGAGTTCAGCGCCGGCAAGCCCTTTCCCGGCTACGACGTCCGCGTGCTCAGGGAGGACGGCAGCGAGGCCGAGCCCAACGAGCTGGGCAGGATCGCGGTGAAGCTGCCCCTGCCCCCGGGCACCCTGTCGAGCCTCTATCGAGCCGGCGACCGATTCAAAGACACCTACTTTTCCAAACATCCGGTGAGTGACGAGTGTCCGGCAGCCCTTCGACAATCCATCGCGATCCATCCTTATCCTTATTCCAGGGCTACTACGACACCATGGACGCGGGCTACGTCGACGCCCGAGGCTACGTCTACGTGACGGCCCGCGACGACGACGTCATCAACGTGGCCGGACACCGGCTGTCCACCTCGGCCCTGGAGAACGTCGTGTTCGCCCACCCGGACGTGAGCGACGCGGCGGTCTTCGGCGTGCCGGACTACACCAAGGGCCAGATCCCGGCCTGCCTGTACGTGCCGAGGCCCGGCCTACGCAGACCCGAGGAGCAGCTGACGGCCGAGCTGGTGGCCAGGGTGCGCGACGCCATCGGGCCCGTGGCCTCGTTCAAAGTCGCCGCCGCCGTCGAGGCGCTGCCGCGGACGCGCACCGGCAAGGCCTGTAGAAAAGCCATATCCGATTTGGCGAGCTCGAAACAGATCAAGGTATCGGCTTACATTTTCATGAAAATATTCGTTGCTTTCTGCGACAACGGACGCGATACGAGATGCCGACTTGATTGGATTTTTCAGATACCAAGCACGATAGAGGATGCCTCGGCCTTCGTCCAAGTCAAGAGAGTCCTTCAGAAATTAGGCTACGCCGAGGACGCGCCCGATCCCGTTTAGGAATGTTGCAGCAGCCAGTTGCAAGCTCAAGCTCCTCCTTGTTGATACTTTTTTACCTCATTTTTTTACGAATAAACTTCTGAAAACCATCAATTTTCACTTGATATTCGCTTAACGCTTGTTGTTGAATAAATTTATACACGATTGTTTTTTATGCGTTTGGCCAGGTAACAGATACGAAGCAAATAAAAGTTATGAAATGAAAATCGATCGGGCAGTTGATTAAACCGAAAAAAAAAAATTAAACGTCGATGTAGAGGTAATACGAGCGGAAAATGACGGGCTAGCCGATAACGTAATTTTCGTCCTCTATAAATGGGTAGACGCGTAATAGAGTTAGCCTGGAATATTGCCGGCTAGATGTAAGAAATTTGGACTAGGTGTGCCGAGCGAGGATAGGGCAGAAATGTGCCATCAATGGCAGCCTTTGATAGCCATGCGACGCGGATCAAACACTATATGTATACATCTCACACGAGCTACAGATGTGTACGCGATCTCTCGCGTACGTCATTTGGCGAGGCGCGTGGGGAATTACATCACACGCACAGTTCATTGGTTGAATTTACTTATCTAGCAGTGTGTGTGTGTGTGTGAGTATGCAGAGAAGAAGCAGCAGCTCGCGTCGATGTTGCGATACGTGCTCGGCTTAGCTGATACGCATCGCGGGCATCCCTTATATAAATTTAGCGCCAAAGGCAAGAAGAAAGCGAGAAGATGCGAGTATACATTTACTCGCAAAGAAAATAAAAAGTAGATCGAGCGCGCAGATCGTCTGACGCAGCAATAACGTCCGAGCTCGAGAAATCAAACGTTTAAGGTATCGTTCAGCTGTAGCTCGGCTACGTCACGCCGCTACGAGACGGCGGGGCAAATTGAAAATTCTTCCGAGCATTTTTGACACGAGCGTGATTCGGGACGTCGTTGCAACTATGCTTCGCTTTAGTCGATGATTTATAGATAAATACTTGTATACTCGAGTTTGATATAATATAATCTCGCAGCAAGTGTGACGAATCACATATGGTCGAGTGAAAACAAATGATGTCGAATCGGAGCATTTATTTAGGCAAAATCCATCGCTCGCTTCATCGAGTGCGAGTATTAAAATGAAAACGAAATAAAAAAAGGAGAGCATGGCGTAGAAAGTAGCGATGAATCGAGCTTTAAATTCAAACGCGCGCTTAAATATAACTGCATAAGCCAAGTAAACAAGTTGTACCGGAGGGAAAGGTTCGATGCTAGCTGAGACGCTCGCTTTATGCAACGGCGCGAGTCGGAGCGATGCACCAATTTTACAATGGTTTATAAATAATGTACACAGCTCTATCTCTATTGGTACGCGTATACGTAGGCGCCGCGTGCGCGTCGATCGTGCGTGCTCAGCGAAATTTATTCATCGCTGCTGCCGCGTGTACATGCCTGTACAGCCTTGTACATTATACGCATGGCTGTGCTATGCAGATGCGCCTCGCAGCATTATTCCTCGCGATCGAGAAGGATGCCGCAGTGCTACATCTCCTAGGTAGGGCGTCGACTCGGGGGAAGAAAATTCAAAATCGACGCATCTATCGCAAATAAAACGTTTTCCGCTGCGAATTCGCGAGAGCTCTTTATCGGGACAAGGCCAGTCGCGCAACGGCTAAACTTTACAGGATAGGCGACTAAAGCTGCGACCTGTTGGTATGGGGACACGATGAGTTTCTGCGATGCGGTAAACAATCGAGCCGATCGCGAGGCCAACGAGATGCGGAAGACGTTGAAATTGAATACAGACGTATTTTTCACGCGACATCCGACATGGCGCGAGCCCGCCTCGCCGTATCAGATCGTTATTATATCATCGGCTAATTAACTATTCTAATGAAAAAAGATGCGAAACGGCCGGCGACTTCTTGCGCGCTGTATAAGAGCGGCAATGTCAGGGGTCGACGAGTTCATGACTGTATCGGTGTGTCCGTCGAGCACGCCTCGCGACTGTGTGCGTGTGCCTCTGCAGGTAGGTATTAGGAAGTTTCATAGTAGTAGTAGTCAAGCGACGAATTTAATTTTCACTACTTTTGCTGCACATCGCACGCGGGCTTCTGTCAGTTTGATTTGAGACACCGACGAGACTGACTCGGCCGATTTATTTATTATTTTTTTTTACTTCTTTTCTTCTTTTTTTCTTCTTCTCGTTTTTGTTTCCCTCGTTCTTCGCCCGGTTGGTGGCGGATAATTGTATCTTGGTAATTATTTAGTTTGGTTTTTTTTATACATAAAAAAGTACAGCCCCCCCCCCACTTTTTAGCCAAACTTTTGCATCAAGTGCTCGATAAAAATTTTGTGCGATCGTTGTTAAATTTTGTGAATCGATCTTTCTTGTGTGCTCTGTGACTGTGTGCTCGCCGATTGCATTGGTTCTTTTTAGAATTTTTTTTCTCTTTTCATTTTTTATAGGCAATTTAAAGAAAAAAACAAGAAAAATGAAAAAAATGTACGATCAAGTTCAGTCTGACTTTGCCGAAGTCAAAAATAACAACAGCAACAACAGTTCGGCGAGATCGAGAGGAAGAACCGACGGATCAGGTAACGTTGAAACTTTTCTTTCGGCGCTAATAAAATTCTTTAAAATGCCTCGTCGAGGGCTAAGCCTGTCTTATTTTTCGTGCTGTTTCGGCAATCGGAAAATGACGAAATGAGTCGCAAAATGAGCTGCCAATAGCTCGCGCCTATTGCATAATGAATCAAAATCGATATAAAGACGTCATTCGCATAATATGCGCTTCGATATTACAATGTGATGTCTGTTGTGTTGGTCTGCAAGACAGTCGTCGTTGTTTAACGTATCGTACGCACACGGGAAATTCATCGGGTCTTGAAACAAAAGAGATAATTTACATACGCGCATGTATATGGTCAGAGAACCCGAGTATACTTTGCGAACATACGAAAAAGATGGAGAAAACAGACACACACACACACACACACACACACACACACACAAAAGCTCACAAATCGATGCCATAATAGTACGCGTCGGATATTTAATTAAATGAAATCACCATTTGAGCATGGCTACTTCGGGCTATGTAGCTGCTGCCGCGTTTGCGAGAGGAAAAAAAATAATAAAGAGAGAGAGAGAGAAATTGTGTGGCTGTACTGATTGGATATTGCTCGAGAAAATTACTCTGATCCGAGAGAAATACGTATCGGATGCTTGCGCGAGATAATGCGTGGGAGTAGCACTTTTTCTGCCGTTTATTCCGAGAAAAGAAGGATTTTGCCGACTCGTAAAATAAAATGTGAAATTTCCAGAAGAAAAAGCGCTTGAAAAAGGGTAAAGCGTTAATTTTTTCTCTTTGTTTTTCATGGTAAATAAGCTCGTGTGACGATCGAACGAGAGAGAGAAGGAGAAACGTCCGAGACGTTGCGCTCGTAATAATTCGATTCGTTGGCATTGTCGACTGCTTAGCAATGTGGGTATAAATTAAAGCGAGGCCTCGTCGATTTAAAACTTCCGTCGCGCGGCTTTTTTTCGTACTTTTTTTTTTCTCTCTCTCAGCTACCGTTTCTTTTCTTTTATTTCCAAGACTTTTCGATGTCTAGACCAATATAATTGACGAAAAAAAATCCGTTACTTTGTTGCGCTCACACGAACAGATTACATTTCGGTCAGAATCGCTACAGAAGTGCTCAATACGAGGAGGGGCGTTTCGTCGCTCCATCGAGAAGCCCGAGGAGTTCTGGGCCGAGGTGGCGCAGTGCGTCGACTGGACCAAGCCCTGGGATCGCGTCTTGGACCATTCCGATCCGCCCTTCACAAAATGGTAAGCGAGTATCGATTAAATAAGTAGCCTTTATGAGATAAGTTTGCATCTGGAGCGTCAACTGAGTCAACGCGAGACTCTCAAGGAGAAAATTACTTTGCTCGAAGCGGATTAAAAAACGTACTGTTATATAAGGCGAGGTATAGGATGGTGCGCGGCCTCGTTACAGGTTCGTGGGCGGCGAGACGAACGCCTGCTACAACGCCGTGGACCGTCACGTGGCTGCGGGTCTCGGGCAGAAGGTCGCCCTCGTCCACGACTCGCCGATGACTCAGACGGTCCGCCGAGTCACTTACGCCGAGCTGTTGGACCAGACCTCGAGACTGGCCGGGGTACTGCACTCTGGGGGTGAGGAGAGGCGACCGAGTCCTCATCTACATGCCGCTGATGCCCGAGACGATCATCGCCATACTGGCCACGGCTAGACTGGGCGCCATGCATTCGACCGTCTTCGGAGGTACGCCTATACTGCTACGCTTTTTCATTTTCCACACTCGAACGAATCGCCTAATACATGTATGACGTTGTCGTTACGCTGCTCGCGGCGGCGTCAGGCTTCGCAGCCAAGGAATTGGCGACGAGAATCAATCACGCCGAGCCAAAGGTCATCGTAGCGGCCAGCTGCGGCCTCGAGCCCCACAAAGTCGTCAGGTACTCGGACAAATTCTTGCTCTCTCTCTCTGGAAAAGAAATAATAGTGACACGTTGAAAAAATTGTGCCCACAGATACACGGACATGCTGAACGACGCCCTGACGCAGATATCGGTGGCCCGGCCCCACTGCGTCGTTCATCAGCGGCGCAACGTGTGGGTGGCGCCGCTCCAGCCGGACCAGTACGACTGGGACGAGCTGATGGACTTGGCCGAGCCGCATCCCTGTGTGCCCGTCGAGGCCAACGAGCCCCTCTACATACTCTACACGTCCGGCACCACGGGTACTATATCCTACTTGCAATAATATTTCAATGTTAATTCGTAAAAAAGCAAAAAAAGAAAAGTCGAGTTGACGAGGGTCAATGATGTGTCTTTGTCGATGCTCAGACAGTCCGAAGGGTGTGCAGAGGCCACTGGGCGGCCACATCGCCACTCTGTGCTGGACCATGAAGGCCATCTACGGCATGGACAAGAACTCGGTCTGGTGGGTCGCGTCGGATCTCGGCTGGGTCGTTGGTCTGTCCTACATCTGCTACGGGCCGCTGCTCTACGGCTGCACGAGCGTCATGTACGAGGGCAAACCCGATAGGACACCGGACGCCGGCCAATTTCAGGTAAATGTCTACGGGAGATCGGCTTTAATTCATCGTCCTCCCGCGCGCCAAATTTTCTTATATATATATAATTATATTGGCCGTATCGCGTGCGCTGAAATAATTGCCTTTTCTTCGGCGTACGCGCGAACACGTTCGACTACGAGGACGCGACGAAGCAACGACTTGCCCCGTGAGATGACGAATCGTGACATTTTTTTCTCGACACGCATTTTCCCAGCTGTGATATTCCATTACAGCGAGAAAAGTAAATGTCCAAGTTGGCTTATTCAGTAGAATAAAAGAGCGACGATAGGAAATAATGCTAATTGAATATTGCGCGTTGCAGAATAATCGAGCAGCACAAAGTGAACGCGCTGTTCACCGTGCCGACCGCCTTCAGAGTGCTGAGGCGAGCCGATCCGGAAACGCTACTGGGCAGGAAGTACTCCACCAAGTCGTAAGTTCGTTTTCGCATCTTTCTTCTCTCTGACAAGAGTCGTGCATTTTTTTCTCTCTCTCTCTCTCTCTCTTCTTGTTCTACGTGGCTCAGCTTGAGAACGATCTTCGTGGCCGGCGAGCACTGCGACTACGAGGCCAAGGCCTGGGCCGAGAAGACCTTCAAAGTGCCGATTCTGAATCACTGGTGGCAGACCGAGACCGGCCACGCCATCACGCCACCTGCCTCGGCTTGGCTCACAGTACCAATCCGCCCAAGTACAGCACCGGCATGCCCTTCCCGGCTACGATGGTTAGAACGACCAGACGACATTTCTTCCAAACTAACTTTTTTCATTTCCCTTTCGTTCCCTTTTCTTCTTGTATCTAGTTCAAGTTTTGCGAG
The DNA here is from genome assembly GCA_034770305.1 of Trichogramma dendrolimi. Classification (NCBI taxonomy): domain Eukaryota; kingdom Metazoa; phylum Arthropoda; class Insecta; order Hymenoptera; family Trichogrammatidae; genus Trichogramma; species Trichogramma dendrolimi. The sequence goes on along the minus strand of JAPMIB010000245.1, from coordinate 55,353 downwards.
AGGACGGTAGCAAGGCGTCGGCCCACGAGTTGGGCCGGATCGTGGTTAAACTGCCGCTGCCACCGGGCACCATGTCGACCCTCTATTTGGCGCCGGAAAGATTCAAAGAGAATTACTTCTCCAAGTACCCGGTAAGTCAGATCGATCCGATTCAATTTTGCCATTTCACTCAAAGATCGGCCATCAGAGAGAGAGAGAGAGAGAGAGAGAGAGAGAGAGAGAGAGAGAGAGAGAGAGAGACGAGATCGAGAGAGAGAGAGAGAGAGAGAGAGAGAGAGAGAGAGAAATTAGAGCTTCCGGGCTCCTCGTGAACCTGCGCGCGGAATTTCGTGGAAATGTATAATATTAAGCTCTATTATATCAAAATCTGATGGAGGAAAATAACGAGTTAACTGGTCGTTTTCAACAGATTAGTGTAGAAGGATTCTTTGATATTCATTCAATGCTGGTAAACAACAATTATACATCATCCAAATCAAACTTTTACTCAATAAAAGTTATTCTTAACAAAGTGCGTCAAAAGAGGTGCTCCAACATTCGGGGATTACATTCATTTCTTTTAAATTTTGCTGCAGAAAGTATTGTGCCAAGTACAACAATCGACTCTTCGTTGGGACTTTAGTCATTTTATTTTAATTTTTATACACGTCTATAGACGCTCAATTGTCAAACTGCTAATGTACTATCAAAGTACCGTACATCAAACAACTCAACGCAATCATAACTACGCTTTCAGCAGTGATCATTTGCATGAACTTTTTTTTTTTTTTTTAATTAATTTTTTCTTGTCACCGACTCAAATTAATTACTTCTGGTTTCTAATTTCCATTGATTATGAATTACTTTTTGGCTATGCGATATGATTTGCCGATATCAAATGCGATCAATAGAAGACCATTTCCATTGTAACCATAAAGAGAAAAAACGCAATTTCAGGGCTTCTACGACACGATGGACGCGGGCTACATCGACGAGTTCGGTTACGTTTACGTGACTGCACGCGACGACGACGTGATCAACGTGGCCGGACATCGGCTGTCTACCTCGGCCCTCGAAGACGTGGTTCTAAGCCATCCAGACGTGGTCGACGCCACCGTCGTCGGCGTGCCCGAGCCCACCAAGGCGAGATTCCGCTGTGCCTCTACGTGACGCGCGATGGTAAGACGAAATTTCGCCGTGTGCCATACCATGATATTACGAAGGAAAAAGGGAAGAATTATTTGGTGATTCGGATCGGTCGTTCTTTTTCACAGACAGAAATACGAACGAAGAGTTGATCAACGGCGAGCTGGTGGCCAGAGTTCGCGAGCTATCGGCCCGATTGCGGCTTTCAAACTAGCTGCCGAAGTCAAGGGGCTGCCTCGCACGCGCTCCGGCAAAACCTGTCGGAAATCCATTGCCGATCTCGCTCGCTCGAAACAGATCAAGGTTCGCAAAAATTCTTTTCTCGATACTCCATTGCTTTGATTGAAATCCAACCATTTTCATGTTTCCCCTTCTGTTGTGTTTTGCCCTCGTTTTTCCAGATACCGAGCACGATCGAGGACTCGACGGTTTATCGCGACATCATGCAAGTACTAAGAAAGCTAGGCTATGCCAAAACGGCCCCCGAGCCGATATAGGAGACGATGAGACTATTCAAAAGACACTCGTCGCTCGTTTCTGTGTATAGTTTTTAAATAATAATTTATAATTTTATGAACACATGTATGTTTTATTACCGATGGTTTTACACGCTATTATTTATAATTACTATCTCACGCGCGAAAATGGAACTTTTCATTTAGCGTAATAATGTGACAAAAAACAATTATGTTAATAATAATAATGATAATGATAATAATGATAATGATAATAATAATAATAATAATAATAATGATTAATCATAAGAGAAAGCCCGTATGAATTTTGTTGTTAAACTATTTTTATTTTGGTCTTTTGTAGAAAAAATACGTAATTACATGCGTTTTATGCAAGCTATTGTCCTAACGATTTGCTTTTTTCTAATAAAAAAAAAATTCGACGGTTAGAGAGAACCGTACAGTCTCTATATACAACTTTACACGATCTCGATCATAGAAATTATTTAATTTTTTCGCTTTTTGCGACGGTTACGAGATGTCTTAGTTTTCACTTGCTCCGCTTCTGGCGTAGATTTTTGTGCTTCCAAAGCTGTCAGATTTTCGCTTCACCGCAGCAACAAGCTTGTCTGTAATCATCGGTTCTTCAAGTGTCACGGACTCCAATTTAATCTCTTCCGTTACATCTTCTACATTTTCATTCGGCGTCGCTGGGCAGGCTGGTACACTAAAGCCAGGAATCTACAGCAACAACACAAAAGGCGGAAAAAATTTATAATTTATAGATAATACATATAGATTTTATAACAATTTGTAGAATGTTAAAAGTCAGTGTTCTGTCACATTAAATGTATCTTTTAAAATGAAATGAGACTCCGGTGCTGCTTTTAATTTACAAATCATTATCATAATTACCTCTGGCTTGACGAGCTTGAACACGAGCTTCTCGTGCTGCACGTTTGTGCGATCGAGACTCAACTGAACTGTAACCTGATCGAACGAACGGAACGTAACGTCGTTCCATCTTTGAGTGTGCTCTTCTGCATCGTATATAAATGTGACGGCGGATTTTTCATCCTTCCTGCTGAGATATAGCGTACCCTCGAGACCGAATTTCGGTATGAGGATCTGAAGCGCGTTTTTGCGCACAAACAGGATATATCCTTCCTCGTCTTGAACCTTATTTCTGAAGAAGAGCTGAAAAGGCGAGCGTCGGGTATGAATTAGAATTCGATCGCTGCAAAAGAGATTGAAGTATTTACGACGTTGTGCTACTTACATGTGTGTTAAGTGCAACCGAGGCTCGGCCAGCATATTGCGCCATTCTGTTGCGGTAATTGAGGTTGTGACAAAGAGCGTGGCTCCTCTTTTTGTCCAAAAGATCCGGGAAAGTGGCATCGGCTCCGACGCAAACCGCCAACAGTCTATGAACTATTACGTCCGCGTATCTGAGGAAAGAATAATAAGAGAGCTCGCGTAAAAGATCGGTACAAGCAAGTTGAGCAAAGTCGATCGTCGACGAAAAAAGTACCTTCTGATGGGCGAGGTGAAATGAGTGTAAATTGGACAAGCCAAGCCGTAATGGTAAAACTCGGCCTCCTGCACCATGCCGCTGGTAAAGTAGACAGCCTGCATCATGCACCTGGTGGCGAGAATTTTCAGCATCGTGTTGAAGTACGGATTGTCGTCCTTGACGGCGGCCTCGAGCGACTTGGCCAGGGCCTTGCCGTTGCTCGTGTCGATCTCGAAGCCCTGATGCTTGCCAGCCTTGATGAGCGGATCGAAATTGACCTGTGGCGGCTCCGGATGGCGTCGCAGCATCGCGCACTCGGGGAACTCCTCGACTATCCTCTTGGCCACGGATATGTTGGCCAGCAACATGAACTCCTCGACCATGGAATTGGTGTCGCGCATCTGCTTGGCCTGCACGTCGATGGGATCGTGGGTCTCGGAGTCGACCTGGAAGCGGATCTCCGGCGAGGCGAGCACGAGCGCGCCGTTCGCGAGGCGCTTCTTCTTGAGCTTCTTGGCGAGGTCGTTGAGGCCGCGCAACGACTTGGCCAGCGAGTCGTTCCGAGTCTTGTCGTCGATGCGCAGCTGGGCCTCCTCGTAAGTCATGGCGGCGCGCGACCTTATGATGGACTTGCAGTAGTCCGTGCTGACGATGTTGGCCTCGTGGTCGATCTCCCAGATGCAGGAGAAGGCGAAGCGCTCCTCGCCGCCTCGCAGCGAGCACAAGTTCGAGCTGAGTAATTCTAAATAAAGGCATCGATGTTTTAAAAAGGCTGCTATAACGTCGAAAGAACGAAAGAAAAGAAAGGAAAAGAGAAAAAGGGAGAGTACTAACCAGGCACCATGTCGATTCTCTTGTCGACGAGGTAGACGGTCGTGGCTCTGAGCGAGGCCTCCTTGTCCAAGGCAGTTCCCGGCCTAATGAAGTGCGAGACGTCGGCGATGTGCACGCCCACCTCGAGATTTCCATTGTCGAGGTCGCGGCAGTGGAGAGCGTCGTCGATGTCGGTACAGCCGGGCGGATCGACCGAGCAAACGTCGATGTGACGCAGATCGCGCCGTTGCGCTACATCCTGTATAACACATGCAAAATATACGTGTGACATTTATTTCGTTGAAAGCTTCAGGCCGTTGTTGTTGCACGCCTTTTATATACACACACGCTTGACACTTTTGGTCGTAACATGGCATAAAATTTTTATTTTTTATTGCTCTTTCCCCCCCCCCCCCCACACACACACACACACAGGCGCGATTTCCACCGAGTAATGAATGATAAAATTATGAGTTGTTTACGAGTACAATTATTGAATTGAAAAATCAGAAATTTTAACGAGTTATGTCCGAGGACGCAAGTCTTGCGGATAAAATTAAAAGGTTATTTTTTGGAATGAAGGCCGAAGAAGCGGTGACGACGTTGGCACAACCAAAAAACAGCATGACGATAATCGAGAGCGCCAAAGAGTCGGACAAGGCTCGGCAGGAGGACGCGAAGTATGATAATAACGTCGCGCTCCAAATCGATAATGCTCCCGTCAGTTCGAGCGTCAGTTTCAAATTGTTCAGCAAAGAAATGGAAAAGTTTCTCAATTATACCAAGGAGCACGACAAATTATTGCGCTACTACGTGCACCAGCGTCCACAGTGAGTTTTGCTTTCTCGTAAAACTGTTGCTTCGATCGGCCAAACTTATTTCGCTTCTTCCTCAGCCTCACGGATAAACAATTAAATTACGACATAGACGAGCTGCAAAGTTTGATGGCGGAGATAAAGAATTCATTGACGACCGTCAAGAAACTCAAGGCTCAGCAGAAATTAATAAGAAAGGACATAGCGTCCGTTAAAAAAAGCGTGAAAAAAGTTAAAGATAATGGTACACGTGATATAATTCTCGGCCATAACTCGTTTATCGAAAGAAATCTCGTTGCAAAAAAATGTATAAATAAATGAACCGATAACAACAGAGATTCACGAGCTGGAGACGATCGTTTCGTGCTACGACAAGGACATGTTCGGTCGCTGGCTGAAAAGCAAGTGGAAACCCGACGAGCTCGACGGTTTGATGTTCGACGTGCAGGAGAAAAAGCTCGCGCTCGACAGCCTCGAGAAGCTGATCAATCTGCAGCTGAGCAAGAACGAGGACAACACTTCCGACGACTGGGAGTCCGTGACCGACTTGGCGGAGGCGTCCGACGACAGAGCGCCAACGACAGCCACGAGCCCGGCTCCAGCTGGCTCGACTCTGATCATTCAGATCGAGCCGAAAACCGTTACTCGGTCACAGGCGGCGGCGACGCGACCATCGACCCACAATCGAATAAGCACGAGATTCGCTTGGGAGCAGCGCAGATTCAGGTAACTTTACTTGACTCGCTGGCCGAGACAAGGACGTGATTTTCATTTCGTCCTATGCTCATTAGAGCTGAGAGGAGAGGCCACTATTCGTCGGCGCTCGTAAAATCCATCACCGAGACACAAGAGTCCGAGCCAGCTGCCTCGACGTCGACCAATCAGTTGGCTCCGCCAGTTGCCGAGTCGCGCAACGCTTGCCTGATCAACGTAAGCAACGACGTCGACGACGACGACGACGACGACTCCTCGGCTACGAATGACAATTCCCGAGTCGACACGGCGACCAGTGACGCCGGATTGAACCAAGAAATCTTACATCTGCTTGGTTGACGAGGCCACGTTTGAACAAAAAAAAACACGGCTAACTTACCAGATCGGTTATGACCCATGGCAATTTGGGCAGGAAACTGAGAACTTCGTCCGAGAATCTGCTGTGGGGAATATCGTGCTCGATCAGCAGCACCTCGTTCTCCGTGTCCTTGTCGCCGATTTTGCCCAGAGCTCGGACAAAGTGACCGAGCGGGTAGCGCGAGTTACGCGGCCAAGAGTCGATAGCGACGATGATGCGCTGATGGCACAGCGTCTCGGCTTGTCGCGTTCGATGCGAACCTTCGGGATTTTCCGCTCGGCCGGCACGAACAGGTGTCGTGTGTTCTAAAACAAAAATATCTGAAATAAAGTAGTTGATTCGAGAAGCGTTGTTCGAGTTCGAGCCTCATTGCTTACGTCTTTGAGTGGATTTTTTTGAATTATACCGCAATACTGTCTCCACTTTCGACGAATTATACCGACGATTCGGCCGGTCGGTTGCTTTTCAGCTTCTGGTACAGTAATCTTCTCAAGAACTGCGTCTTCGTCAAGAGTGTCGCCAGGATCTTCCTCGGTTTCATCCAATAGAACGAGATCACTGGGAGCAGACCATTGATCCTCGGGTAACAATTCAATAGCCACTGTATCACCATCTATTGCTCTGTTTAAAGCCTCACGACCTTGTATCAAAATCTAAGACAAGTTCATTTAAATGATAAGATTAATTAACATTTTGATTGCCTAACATTCAAATTAAAATAGATACTTACAAATTTGTCCAAGGACTCGCAATTCACTGTACCTTCCAAGAAATTTTCTCTGGAAGCAATGAACGAGCCCTGAAGTAGTTTGCCACTTTTAATACCATCATGAATTTGTCCTGGTGACAGGTGACAAGGAAAAAGAGGTGGTCGATTGTCACCATCCAGAGCATACTCTATCTTGGCCAATTTATCAATTAAAAAGCCAGCATTTTCCAATGAATCGACATAATCTTTCACTGAATTTGAATATTATCGTTACAGTATTATCAGATGGAATGATTAATACAAATTAAATAAAATACTCACTTGAATAAACTGGTATGCTTTCGTCTTTAGCTTTTGTTTATTGCCCACGTCATCCGTCAATAATACAGTTTTAATATTTATATCTTGACTCTTAAAGTGACTGTTGTACCACTGAGCGACAGCTCTTATAGCTTTGTCATTTCTGTCATTGGCAGTTTCTCCTGGTACACGAGTAACATATGTATCTCTGATGGATATAAAAAAGTTATATTAAAATATGATAAAGTACTAGTAACTTTTAATAAATTTTTGGTTAACGTACTTGTGATGTTCATTCATGAAATAGTAAAATTTTCTGCTCGGGTCTCCGATTAGTTCTTCTAGTTTCTTGTACACGTTAGAACTCCTGTGTTTAACTTCATTCAACACAATCTGAGATATAATTACATTGCAAAATATGTTTTCTTCCAATACATGAATCTGAAATACATGTTAATAAATGAATAAAAAAACATACAAACAAATGTTTATAAAGTATAGTAATTGATAAGTTATTATTCATACCTGATTCAAAATAATATTTGTGTCAAGGACCAAGTAGTATGGGCCCTCCAACAATTTACTTTTTGATCCTGGATTTTCATCATCTAATAATATAGTTTTTGGATTGCGTCCACACTTGTTACAAGCTTCAGAACCACACCAAATGTCATCTCTCAAGTAATGTTCTCGTACCACCTTTTCACAAAATGAATGAATCAACACTGCCACTGAAGATCATTATTGGAAACACATAGATTAGAAATTTAATTAAACAAACCTTGAAAATTCCATTCTTTGTTTTTCTATAAAACGAAGTTAACAAAGGTGCCGACATGGTTAAAATTTGTTCACTGTTGTATTATTTCGCATGGACCTCGCTTGCACAGATGAGACTCACGTACGCATATGAATATATGATGCTCAAACACCGAAACACGTGGGAGTAACCGTAAGTCAAGATATCAAGAATCAAGATTGAACAAGCCAGCGGGTAGTTCGGTCACGGAGTAAGGAGGGCGCCACAAACTTCGGATCGCAGACGCAGCAAGTCGATAAATCAGTTTTTTCTTTTAAATAAAATAAGATAATAATAAAAATAATAATTATTATAAAAATAACTCTAGATGATTTAAATTGCTTCCAGCCATAAATAAACTTGATTGTTCACTTAGAGTATATTAAAATATACATTGAGAAAAGTTTCTATTTGAATATTAACGCAGCCGGCGCCATCGCATCAAAATAACCGGCCATGTGCCGCGAGTACGGCGCTTACTCACTGCAGTGTCTTCTGCAGACTGCACGTGCTGATGATACTTGAAGTTTATTTTCACAGATATACTAACATTCGTTCATAACACTTGTTTAGCTGACAGTTTAATACTACAATCATGGATGCATACGAAATATCTAAAAAATTGGAATTTGGGGTGCGTTACGATTTGAAAAATTTTCACGAAGATGCGGTATTATTTGGGGTAAGTAAAATCTAATTATTTGTCACTTAACTGACATTATTTTATAACGTTAAACGTATAACGTTGATTGAGTAAAAAAAGTGAAATTTCGACCATGTGCTTAAATTTTGATATTGTTTTTGACAGTTGCTCAGAAAACCAACCTATACGGGGGCAAAAATAAAAACCGAAAATGAACAAAAGGTTGATGAATCAGTAGAAATTAAAACAGAGCCTGATTCAGAACCTGAATCAGAATCAGAAGTTATGGAAGATGATAGTCAAAATAAATCACTAAAACGAAAATGCTCTGAAATTGAAGATGCAAGTGAAGCAAATGAGAGTGAATTTACCATTTTGGATGGTATTAAAGCTGGTGCGGATGGAAAAATACTAAAAGAAAAAAAGAAACAAAAACTTATGACAGACGAATTAAAATTAAAATTGGAACAAGAACAGATCAACCACTTTAGAAATATTCATCATATATCGGTAACAGGTGCAAAAGTTGCTATACCTATAAAAATCCTTTGATGAATTATGCAACGATTACAAAATTGGAGATGATATTATTGCCAACATGAAAAAATGTGGTTACGAAGAACCAACAGCTATTCAAATGCAAGCTTTACCTGTTATGTTACAAGTAAGAAAATATTCCTTTTTCTTAATCATATACCTACCGGAATTGTAATTCACATAACATTGATATTCATTTATAGAATAGGAGAATATTGGCCTGTGCTCCGACTGGTTCAGGAAAAACTGCTTCCTTCCTCATTCCAATAATACATCAACTAAAAGGACCAAAAAGTAAAGGTTTTCGAGCCATTATTATTAGCCCTACAAGAGAGTTGGCAAAGCAAACTTATAGAGAGTGTATTCGATTGAGCGAGGGTCGTGATTTTCGAATACACATCATAAGTAAAGTCAATCAAGCAGCTGAAAAATATGGGCCAAAAAGCTCTCAAAAATTTGGTAATTATTAATGTCTTTTAACATCATTTTTTTTTTTTTTTTGATAGCATGAATTCATTAAAATCATTTTTTAGATATTTTAATTACTACTCCCAAAAGGCTTGTTTATCTCTTATCTCAAGAACCACCTGCAATCGCTCTGAATAAGTAAGTACACGTTATTTTCATAATTTATCACATTATTATTGGATTTAACCAGTATAAATTTTAAATATTATCTAGTGCTGAATGGCTTGTGGTTGACGAGGCAGATAAATTATTTGAAGAGGGAAAGAGAGGATTTAAGGAACAACTTGACATAATATCTAAGGCATGCACAAATCCAGACTTACGTCAAGGAATGTTTAGTGCTACCAATACCCCAGCGGTAACAAAGTGGTGTAGACATAATTTTAAGGGTTTAGTCACAGTAACAATTGGATCAAGGTATATATTCTATTTACATTTTACCAGTTTTGAATCTATTGAAAACTTTTTAATCCATTTGTTTTAAAGAAACTCGGCAGCTGATACAGTTGATCAGAAGCTCCTATTTGTAGGTAATGAACAAGGAAAATTAATAGCATTTAGAGATCTTGTGAAGGAGGTAAAAGTCTTGTACATTTTATTTGCCTATTTTAATATCATGACACAACTAACAAAATAAATTTTATAGGGCTTAACACCTCCAGTGCTGGTATTTGTTCAAAGTAAAGAGCGAGCTCAAAAATTATTCACAGAACTTATCTACGATGGGCTAAATGTGGATCTCATTCATTCTGACAGAACTCAAACACAAAGAGATAATGTTGTTCAATGTTTCCGTGAAGGAAAAATATGGGTTCTTATTTGCACAGAACTTATGGGTCGTGGTATTGATTTTAAAGGTGTCAAGCTTGTAATAAATTATGATTTTCCACCTTCAGCTATTTCATACATTCACAGAATTGGTAAGCGTTACTATAAGTTCTAATTAGAAAATAAAAAATTTAAACTTGCATTTATAATTAACATCTATTTCAAAATAAAACTTATTTTTCAAGGTCGCACTGGTAGAGCGGGAGAAAAAGGAAAAGCCATTACTTACTTTACTACACAAGACACTGAAAATTTAAGAAGGTACGCAAGTGTTAACACAATTGTTTTACACAATATATGCAGTAATTATTTTTAAAAATTCGTAATTAAATACTCAGTTAATTACGAAGGTATAAAAACATACAATCCAAATGGTTTATTCTACTTTGCAAACCCCCTAACATTTAAATGATGCATCAATTCTTATTCATATTGAAAATTAAGAATATTGAACAATAGAAAAGTTGTAATTTGACTTAAAAAGAAAATCTTTGCACCACTGAAATAATATTTTTCCATTATAGCATTGCAGCTGTTATGCGTAATTCAGGTTGTGAAATTCCTGAATATATGCTTGCTCTCAAGAAGAAAAGCAAGAGGAAATTCAAGCAGACAAACGAAGATAATAATAATGATAAAAAAAATGATAAGAAAAGTGAAAAGAAAAATGAAAAGAAAAATGAAAAGAAAATTGTTAAGAAAAAAGTAAAAAAAATGTAAATAAAAGCAGTTGAATAATTATCTAAGTTATTAATAATGAAATCGCTTGTATGATTTATTTCAAGTCACTCTTCACTCAACTCAAATTCTCTTTCAACTGACATAGCTCCCAATGTAAGTTTTTTTTCCCCCACTAAATCATAAAACAATTCATAAGGCAATACAAATTCATTAGAGAGATGTCCACTGCTGTATGTGCGAGTACGACGATCACAATCACGATCGTTGTATTTTTTTATTTTTTGTTTTATTTCAATTCCAAATTTGTCGAATGTATACGACCCGGTTTTCCCGCTGGCTCGACTTTTCCTATTTAACAAATAGCTGCTCGAATAGCTTTTATAATATGTAACGATACGTTTGCGCAGCTACACCCTGCTAGCAAATCTCAATGGAGATCTCAACGGAGATCTCAATGAAGATCTCAATAGAGTTCTCAATTGAGATCTCATGCCAATTTCTCAATGGAACTTATGATGAAATAACTGTTTAAAGAATAGTTTAGAATACAATTGAATATTAAATATAATTATTCAAAGCGCCTATTTATGTTTTTAAAAATAATTAATTGATTTGAAAAAGAGTGTATAGTAGGAAAAAATAAATTCATATAAGTTTATGCATATTATTTATTTACTTACAAATTTATATCAATAATGTAACAAATTCGGTACACTAATGATGTAGCTTCCATCTACATTTATATGAGTGCATATCTTTTTAATACTTTGGGTTTGTACAATTTCAATTTCATTTTTATTTCCTTTATTTGTAAAAAATATTTATAGTGATTTTCGTACTTTCTTTTAACGGTTACATAGTTAACATAGCATAAATCATCACGTTTATCTTCGATCGTGAAAGCTACAATACGCACATACAATCCATTTTCAAGTAAGGCAAAGGAATTATTTGAACGCTTTTTATGAATTAAGTACGATTCATAACAACAATTGTCTTTGACTATTTTCAAATATGTACTCGTCATGTTACATGGAATTTTTAACTTACCAAATTTAGTGTCAGTGTCTGAAACGGTATTGAAGTATAAAATATTTTTAAAATATTTTACACCTTGTGTTTTTGACAACAATATGTCATTACAATATTTACGACTGGATCTTTAGCTTTTTTACTGATTTCGTCTTCTAATAACAGAACACTGTGATTTATTTTCACATGACGAATAACTTGTTCTGCTGCTCCTTTTGCACATTTTATGGATTTCAAGACGTAATGATTGGCTGATTCAAACGAGAATGTGGAATTACTCCAAACAGGACCCCAATTCAAAACCCCTCTACATACATGCAACAATTGATGAACGTTGAATGTCATCATTTCCACTTCATACAAATCTTCAATTTGCGAAACAAACCGGTGTAGCATTTCATCAGCTTTGTCCAAATCAGCTAAATGAATTTGATCCATTAATATTATGTAAAGAGATATTCAACAAAAAGGAGCCAATGATTCATTAAATCTGGTGTAAAGATTGTGTCAAAAATGATCGGGCTGTAATATAGGGCGAAGTTTTCCCACTCTCGCACCTTCCAATCTTTACGTTCACTTATTTTTCTTGAATAGCGAGATATTTGTACAGGTACTGATATTAATAACATTTTATATCTAATTCTTCAATGATAACATCATGCTGTCGACTCAAATGATATTTATTAAACTGTTTCATAACACCTTCGAGCGCCATGTAGATAATCTGATATAAAGCCATCAACAAGATGAATTTTGGTAGATTTATGAAGGGTGATGGATACACCACTCCATACTCTGGATTATTCACAAACGATCAGCTTTTTAGTTCGAATGTCTTTCGGTAATTCGTTAATCATTAAATATAATGGCCACACAGATTGTTGAGAGCATTGAATTTAGAAGCTCCATCGGTATTAAAAAATGCACTTACATAATTGTGGTCTTTCCAGATCATATCACGCTTAAATTCTCGATACTTAATACCATCAAAAACATCACTGAAAAATCCTTTTTTATGCTTACGTTGATGTATTACATGGTGGTAATATTCTCATTGTTCGTAAAATCGACTATTTGCTCGGATGGGTCCAATAAAATGAAGTAGCTGGATTTCTTTTGATCACTGCTATCGTTTTCAGAGTTGCATATAGGGCAGATTATTATCGAAAACTCACGTTTTGACCCTTCATGAAGATGAGCAGAACATTCATAGCAAATGGTATAATACTTCAATCCATCTCTTGAATTAAAAAATTTGTCAAGCATATGGCTTGAATCGGGTAGTATTGGTCTTATGAAAAACGTGTTAATAAGTTTCAAGAAATTGGTGATAGCTGATACAGATAATTCGTTTTGTATTGCATATTTTAATGTCATTAATAATATTTCCCCCCTACTTTTATCGACTGGTACGAAAATTTCTTCCAAAAATTCATTGCTATTCATTAGATCCCTTAAGTTTTTACATTTATCAAACCCAAAATTTTCAGATTGTGTTTCAGCCTGTTTATATAATTCATCAACCCATAATGGCCGATCCGAATCATCATTGAATGTATCCTCTGCATCAAAATATACTTCCTATAAATGATAGAATTTATTTATATAAAGGACATTGTACGTAAAATCAATTTGTTCAATAAAATAGTTAAAAATCGAACCTCTTGTTCAACTTCCATGAAACTTTCAGGCATGTCATTGTCTTTTCATGCACAAACAAATTGTACACGAAAAGTATATAAATATTTTGACACTGTAAAACTTTACACCGCCATGTGGATTCAATGAGTAGATTTTTTTTACACAGTCAAACTCCACACGTTAATTTTAGATATCAAGAGAGAATTATTTTACACTGACAAACTTTTCACGGTTTTTAGGTGCGCAGTCAAACTCTACACGGGATTGTTTATTTTATGGGTAAATTTTCTTACACAGAAAAACTCTACACGAGCTTATGGATTTTATGGATTAATTTTCTTACACAGACAAACTGCACACAATTATTTTATGCGCAGTCAAACTCTACACAGTGTTGTTACACGAGGGCATGATTTCAACGAATAAATCATTTGACACAGTCAAACTGTACACAATTATTTTATGCACAGTCAAACTCTACACAATTTAGGTACGTTTTAAGCTAGAAATTTTTCCCTAGCATATTTTGTTAGAGATATTGCGAAATCGCATAATGTGGCGGCGCCACCTTCACCGATTATCGCTATAAAACTGTAGACTGCTACAACTCGACAGCGTACTATTAAAACTCGATAATACAGCTTCATAATAATGAACATAATAAAAATGATAAAAACTACAAAAATGCCAAAAACATTTTAAAATAAACTTGATTGATCAATGTTTTGGCAAATTTTTGCTGCAGGTTTATTTTCAGCTATGCGCATAATATATATTTTATACGAGTGTTGAGAAATTAACTGATAAACTTGAGTTATTATGGTAAAAGTTATAACCAATTTTGGGATTGGGGAAACGTTTTTTTTATTTTTGGTTCGAACTTTTTATAATCATTTTAAGAATTTTTGAGATATTGTTGACAGTATTACTGTATATCAACTCCTCCGGAAAAATAGTACTTCGTGGATAATCGTTGTTCTTTTGTGATATTTTATAGATAAAATTCTACAATATCCTACTTTTCTTACAAAGTGTTGATAGAATCTTGATACGAAGGTTACCGTGAGTTATATTTAATCACGTAATCTTTATAATAGTTGAATGATCAAACTGAAGTTTCCTTCGTCGGAGCTCAACGACAATTTAAAAATAGCGTATTTCTCAACGCATGCAGTTATGGTTTTGTTAAAAAAACCATATCTGCACCAGTAGATAATAATATTTTTTCTTACGATAGCCTAAAATTTGCGGCAAAATTGTTGGTTGGAATGGGAAAAAAAATTTTTTTATTGAAATTTTTTTTTCATAGTATAGGTACTACACCTACTAACATTTTTGGTAATAATTAACCTTGTAAAGCACTAAAAAATTGGTACGACTAGAAATGAAAATAAAAAGAAAAGTTAAAATTTAATATTTTTCATAATCAACCATTTAGATCTGATGACACGATCAATACAGATTTTTAAACTAATAGAAAAGATAATTGGCATCGTGACTGCTACAACTCGAAAGCGTACTATTAAAACTCGATAATACAGCTTCATAATAAAAATAGCTATGAAAAGTCTCCTTGAAAAAGATCCTTATTTATAAATATTTAAAACGTTCAAATTTGGATATTATTTACTGAATTTCAATCATCATCTCAATAATATTTGTAAATACCGGCACCAGTGAATTTCATACTTTCCTCTTTTTGTTAAAAGTAAAGTTCTACGAAGGTTTGCAGTGATATTTTTTTAATATTGCATTTTGGCAAAGTGAATAGTCAATGGTCAAAAAATGTATGAAAAAGCTAAATGCTTACTTTCTGTGATCTTGAGAAGAGAAATGGAGGATTCAACTATCTTATGTAACTTGTGTTTTATGGTTTCTCGAAGGAATAATAAAAAATTCATCTTAATACTCGCCGATTATTTTGAAAGTTACTTAAGATTTTTCTCAAATGAAAAACAAATTATTTGAAAAATAATTTTCTTAAAATCTTCTAATAATCAAGAATGTTGGTTTGTATAGTCATTGATATTACAAAAGTTTATACTTCGCGATTCAATAATTAAATTTTATAATTACATTCCAAGGTAGTTGAATATAATAATTCAATACACTTGGGCATTAAATATATTTAATTAAATACTGTAAGTAATTGAAAATGATTTTTTTCATACATGTACAATGTGAATATTATTTGCGATTCCAAAACTGATTTATAAATTTTTAGTTGTGTAGTATAAGCAATTGAACATTAGAAAAATAATTATTAATTATATATAATATTTCCAATAAAATTAAAAAACACGTTCAATTGTGATCAAACCAAGGGGAAAATGGCAGAACTATATATTATATTAGAATTACAACATAAAATTAAAAAAATATTACAGGTTACTTGGAAATGTATTGATTCATTCATATCCCGCAAAGGCAAAAAATAATGCTAAAAAATATAAAATTTTAAAATCTACTTTCTACCTTCGCATAATCTAATTTTACAACAAATTGAAACCTGAAAATTAACGTTAAAGTATTATAAAACATTATCATTAAGGTGTTTAAAACATTTCAAAAATGATAAAACTTCTTTTAAAATATCTATGTTCAAACGTTAAAAGTAATTTTTCAAACATTTTACCATTATTCCACACAAAAATAGTTCTGAAAAAATAAATTACAAACACTTTTCTAAGAATAAACTATCCAGAAAAATAATAATTTTTTAACGTGACAGATACACTTTTTACACATATAATAATCGAAATATTAATAACAGTGATAATGTAATTATAGTAATAATAATAATAGTAAGTTAAAAATATTATAAATATTTTCCACCCTGCCAAATGCTCTGCAAGCCGGACATTTAATTCTGCCTAGATTATCAAAGTTTTCGCGAAATGTCCGGTATTGTTCGTAGCATGGGGTGCAAGCCTTGGCGTGCCCACAAGTCATCCAAATCTTAGAGGCTCTAGCTTCAAAATAAATTCCACACTGGAAGAAAATGTGCCGCCTCCAGTCGTTCCACGTTTTGGCTTAGTTCGTCGACTTGGTTTTGCAGGACAACGTTTCTTGCCCGAAGCGCAGCCGTCTCTTCAACGAGCCTCATATTCTCAACTGCGCTGCGCTGCACTTCGACGATCATTTGCCCAATACTCTCGCGAGTTTCAGCAATAATTTGTTCTGAAAATTTAATAAGTTGCAGGTTACTAATTGAACGGCTTGATGAAATGTAGCCGATATAGCCGGAATTGTTCTCTTCGAATTATACGAAATGTATCTTACATTACGAAAAATGAATTTTTTTAATACCTTCATTTTTATTTATTTTCTGATTATTTCATTTTTCGTAATTAAAGCTACTTGTCGTAAGGTTCCACGAGAACTATTTCAGCAACATCGGCTACGTTTTGTTCACTATTGGACGATCTAAATGGTTAAGGCCAAGACTATTAAAGTTAATATAATCATGTAATTAATATGTTATAACAATAACATGAATTACATATTATAGTACAATTTTTATTTTAATGCTTTTGATGAATAAGTCGCTGCTCTTTTGTCAAAGTCCCTGTCGAAAAAAAGAACATTATAGAAGGGCTTAAAAATTATAATAAATGTCAAAAATTCTACAGACAATCGGACATGATATCATCACTATGAGGTCGCTTTAAAGAACATATATTACACGGAGTTTGGTGAATCTAATGTAGCACTCTAAAAGTTCGTCACGCGTGTGCAGCGCGTCTATAACATAGTTTCTCAATACACGTACATTACGAGTAATATAGCGACGTGTACACACAAAAGGGAAACTGCACACAGCCACGTGTGTATACGAAACAAAATATTACCCTGTCATTGGTTTTTCCAAAATTATAAAAAAAACTTTCGATGAAATAAAACTGATAACAGTCGAAAGCAATGTTATTTAAGCAACGTTGCTTGTCAGTCTAAGGGTCCACCATAAATCAGCGTGAAGCAACCCAGGCTAACCCTTAAACTTGAAAGCACTATCGCCTAAATACCATTCTAAATTTGTCCAAAAAAAAACAGATATCCATATGCTTTCCTAAAAATTGTTTAAATATTTGAGCTATTGATGAAATATGTTGCTTCTCAGTCACAGGATCCACCTTCAATGTGCATGAAGCAAATTAAGGCCAAACCTTAGACTTTAAAGCACTAACGCTGAATTATCACTCTAAATCTGTAAGCAACAAAAATTTATCAAATGTTTGAGTTACATTGCTCGTCAGTCACAGGGTCCCCCCTCAAACAGCGTGAAGCAAATCAAGGCTAACCCTTAAACTTCGGAGCATGTTTACTCAAATACCTCTCTAAATCTGCAAACTATCAGTAATACAAAAATTGTTTCAAAATTGCTTAAATGATTACCCAAAAATTGATCGAAATATATAAAACTGACTATAGGTGCACACGTACATTATAAATACGATAAAAATATAAATTTTAGACTATAATCATACGGAACTACATTGAAAAAAATCTATAAGTATCTACCTTAAGGGAACGGATAAATTTCTGCAATTATGCAAACTTGGTAAGTACTGTTTATTAATTATTTAACCTTATTGTGTAGTATCACGGAATTTGTACTAAAATAATGTTTAGATAATTTTCAAGTTTTTTCTTATTTTTTTTTATATTTTTCTAATATCACCTCTAAACTTTTCTCTTACTTATTCAATAACCTCTACTACTCCCTACCGATTTTTTAAAATAAAAAGCACGCTTTGAAAATTTCAGAGCTATAAAAACAGTCAAAGAGTACCTGCAGTAACTATAAGTTTAATTTTATTATAAAAATTAAAATATAGTTACCATTGCAGCGTTGTCGATCCATCCGATTCCGACGCTTCCTTGCCTGTCGCGACACGTTCTCATCGCCGGAATCATCTTCTTCTCGTGGCCTCCTTAAATTTTGACGATCTAGGGAAAGAGTTTAATAATTAAAATGATTATTTAAGAATAATCTTTATATATAAAGTATGCACCTGCATCGTACATACCAATATTTTCAATGATATTTTGAAGACGATGGAGCAATGGAGCTCTATCTCCTCTGTTTTCCGCAATTTCTGCGTTGACAGCCGGAGTATTTTCATTACCTTCGTCTAAGTTGGCTACTACGTCACCTTCTACTGGAGCAACGTCGTCGGGGAGGGGCAAAAGTTCCTCTCGTGCTTGAGGAGCAATGCCACCGTTGACTGCCGGGACACGCTGATGATCAACATCATCACGCTCGGCTACTTCTCCACCCTCTACCGGAGCAACGTCATTTGGTGGTAGCAAAGGCTCCTCTTGCACTTGAAGGTTCTGATTGAGAACAACGGCTGGTGCATCAACGACTGGATCAAGCAGTCCGTCTTCTTCATTCGGCTGTTCATCGGGGTGAAAGGCACCTTCAGCTGCTCTTACTCCGTTGCGGGCTCTGCCTCGTCCTCGCGCTCCACCTCGCGCTTCACCAACGCGTCTACCTCTAGCCGCCGCAGCCCTTTGCCCACCTCTGCCTCTTCGTTGGCGAGGAAATTGCTGGACGTCGGCTATATTGTCTGGCAAATCTTCGATTCTTACTTGAAGAGGTGCCAGCCGAATCCTCTCA
This sequence comes from Trichogramma dendrolimi, assembly GCA_034770305.1. NCBI lineage: Eukaryota > Metazoa > Arthropoda > Insecta > Hymenoptera > Trichogrammatidae > Trichogramma > Trichogramma dendrolimi. The sequence continues at coordinate 36,299 of JAPMIB010000245.1, read as the reverse complement.
TCGGGTGGAACGCCATTTTCAAATACGCCGCCTGTAATATAAAATGTTCTTATAAGAATAAAAATTATTTTAAATTGATTTGATAATTTACGTACCAACTTGATCTTGGGGAACAAATGCATTGATTCCAAGGGCGTGCAGCTCATCGATGACGTTGTCATCAACATCATCGCCTTGGTTATCATTTTCGACTGTAAATAGATAATGATTAGTTTCCCATTTTTACTCAATTGAATTGTTATAAGAAATATTTGATTACTTTGTGGAAGATGTCTGCTGCGACGTTAACGATGGATGACCTGCAGATATTGACGAACACCGAGTCTAGGTAATAATGATGAAATACATTATTAAAGGTTGAACTAACAAAATATTTACATATTCATCATCAAATATTTATAACATAGTATACGAACTGATCGAACGTAGTTTCCAAAAGCGACTCTACTGTCACGCAACATTTCACTTGGCCAACTCCAATGCAAAATTCCTGTTCGCTCAGCTGTCTCATATCTGACAGCGAAGATTCTTGACAATTTTGCAAATCTGTCTGTGAATTTCGGGGAAAAAATTAGATTAAATTCACATATCCATTTATTTTCAAATATTTTATGAAAAATATTAATAAATCTTACCTAGCATGATCCATAATCCTTGCCTGACGCCGATGAAGCTTCTGGCATGCAGGTGGAAGTTCTCGCACACGTTGTTTGTCTTAACGCGCCGGCCAAAGACACTGATTACGTTAGCGAGAGGTAGCCACATTCTCGTAAAATATGCATGAAAGCGCTCTGCACCTAGGGCAGTTATTGGCGATCATGAGCCCAAGCACAACATTCAAGCCATCAGCTATTTTGTCGGCTGGCAAAAAAGCCAATGTCATGGCATATTCTAAAATGTTCTGGAATTCTTCTGGTATATGCAATTTCCAATACCAGTATCGCCGAATAGCCTAGAAATATAAATTAAATTTTTTTGTTCAATGATGATCTTAATATCTTAGCATAAAATTTAATATTCGTATGACACTTACTTGCATAAAGTGGAATAAACATCCACTTATATCAACATTGGGCAAAACGTTTCTGACTGCCCTAATTATTGCCCTTTCGTAGTCTGTCGTAATGCTAGTTAGATTATGAGCTAGTTCTGGGATTTCCGCAATCATTTTTCTTAGCATCGCTTCGTATAAGCTTGTGGTCCGTCTATTGGTGATGAAATATATAGCTGGGAAACCCTGTAATAGTTTAAAATTTTTCTTAATTTAAGTTCACTCTACTCATAACAAAAGTTCTTACCGACAAGTATCGCATTATGTGGAATGTATAAATTTGAGCTACGTCAGGAGGATTTTATGGTCTTATCTGTAATTGAAATATTAAATGATAAAATAAGGTTAATGAATATAATTCGAATACTTTATTGAAATATTTTACCTTGAATGTTCCGTCTCCAAATAATGCCGTACACTCTCTCAACGGTTGGCGCATTGTAGGGTGAATAAACATGAGATCTATTTCACCATCTTCACCTTCGCAATGACCAACATAAAATTCTTGAATTGCTGGGAATTCATTGATTCTCGCAGCCAATTCGTGACAGTTGGCTGGCATGAGCGGTACATTTAAATGTCTATAGTTGTACATGGATCCTTTTAAATCGGTTTGTCGATAAAAAACCGCAACTTCTGGGAACCTATTGTTTAAAATGTATTAGAAAATTTGATAAGTAGATTTTTCTATAAAGGGTACGTTGATCCTTATTTGGAATTAAAAAATATTAAATGTATAGGTACTCTAAAATCATATTCCGCCATATTGATGCAAATGACTCATAAGTTTCTTGGCATCTTCGAAAGAGTTTGCGTTTAAATTCTAACTTCTCCAAAAAGTGCATATCTTGCTCATGACCATTGTGTTGAATAGATTGGGTATCATCTATATTTAAATCTTCATCAATGCTCACGATCTTACCCCTACACCTTAATCGCCCTCTCATAATACAGCGAAATATTTGTTCATTTCTACTCTCACGATAATACATATACCCATCATTGAAATAGATGTGGGAATTTTCTCTTTCACCCGGATAACAAATTATCTGTGATTAATATAAAAATTCATATGTAATTGTAGTACTTTTATAAATGACTCGAGATTTCATTTTTTATTATTAATTTCTTGCGTGATCCGAAAAATACTTACTCTGTTCATAATAATTTAAGTAGTACCTAAAAAATGGGGAAAAATTGTAAAAATTACACAAATGACGAAAAAAGAGATTATTTCTGTAATATGCATAAAAAACACCTCCGCAAGATTACAAATAGGCCCTTTTAATTGGAACAGGACGATCGACATTAATTATATATCGCGTAAATTATCTTTATATCGTTTAATGAAATATTTTCTTAATTACTTACACGCATCGAGTGTAAGGATTGAATTCTAGAAAATGAACAATTCGGACAAACAAAGACAGCGCGACAATGTGTGCAAGTGTGCACGAGAAGAACGCTGGCATTATAAATGTTTTAAAGACTCTGTCTCTCAGAATTCTTACACGTTACTTTTACAATCATACGTGCTTACTTTACTTTTTACGGGTTCAATCTGAATACATGTATACACTAATTTTAATGTAATATATCATATTTGATGGTGTTGACATGGCCTCGATTCTAAACTGAAAAATGCGTTTACATTCCATTTAATTCAAAACATTAAATAGAACCATGAAAACCTTTAAAATAATTCGATATCATATCATGAACGTCGAGATGTGCGCGAAGTGACCGAATCGGCAGCAATACAACTTGTGTTGTTGCGTGATAGAGAAGAACGCGAACACGAATCTGAACGCAAGTACACGGCAGTCGAGTCAGCGAGAGAGAGAGAGAGACAGAGATACATGCCATTAGACTGATGCTGTAGAGTCGTGAGGTCGAGTAGCAGTCTCTCGTTTTATTACCCGCGGTAGAGGGGAGCGATCTGACTCTGCACTGCCGAAGCCTGGCTTATAACAACGCGCACAAAGTATCTATGGCGAAAATCTTATCGTGAATGTCGATATGTGTCCGAAGTTTGTAGTTATAAATACGTATACTTTAGTTACCTATGCGCGTACATATGATACGAGAGCATAAAAAGCAAGAGTGCATATTTAAGTAAATGCTAAAACATGTGAGACTTTGAAAAGACGGAGCATATCCCGCGCCGTGAAGTGACGGCCCTGTCAAATTCCGAGAAACTGTCCGCTCGCTTCAGCCGGGCTGCGAGTCTCATTGACACGCACGTTGTTAGTGCTCGATGTTCATAACTTTAGCAGTGGATATTATAAAACCCTCGGAATCATAAATTTAAAAAATTAACATCTACAATTTGTCTAAAAATTTTGTTTTTTTAAAGAACGATCTCAAAAAGTGGTAAGCAAATGTCATTTGGCTGTCTCGTTTTTTGCACTCCAAAGAATAGATTAAGAAAGCATTCGTAAGCGCATATGGGGCATTTCAGCCCAAGTGTCCTAGCGCGGGCGGCCACACGGCATTTTCAGGCGAAATTGCTTAATTTCTATCTCGCTGTAAAACCCCCTAAACGCACTTAAAAAAATATGTGACATATGATTTCGATTGGAAATTTCCTCAGCTTTCCGATGGTGAAGTCAGATTTTTGAAACTTTTCCATTTTCCACGGAAAATTTTAAAAATAAACTTTTAACATTAAATATCTCAAAAAACGCATTTTTAAGATTTTTCAAAGTAGTCGAAAGCTGAGGGAATTTCCCATCGAAATACATATTTTCCAGAGAGTACATTTTATTTTTACTAGCTGAAATACAGCGATGAACGTGTAAAAACGTGAGATTTGGCGCCGCGCGGGGTACTGCGCGCCGAAACAGCTGCCGCGCGGGCCGAAAAGTCGCGTTTTTACACGTTCATCGCTGTATTTCAGCTAGTAAAAATAAAATGTACTCTCTGGAAAATATGTATTTCGATGGGAAATTTCCTCAGCTTTCGATTAAGACTACTTTAAAAAATCTTAAAAATGCTTTTTTTGAGATATTTAATGTTAAAAGTTTATTTTTTAAATTTTCCGTGGAAAATGGAAAATTTTCAAAAATCTGACTTCACCATCGGAAAGCTGAGGAAATTTCCAATCGAAATCATATGTCACATATTTTTTTTAAGTGCGTTTAGGGGGTTTTACAGCGAGATAGAAATTAAGCAATTTTGCCTGAAAATGCCGTGCGGCCGCCGCGCTAGGACACTTGGGCTGAAATGCCCCATATAAAAGTGATGATGTAATAAAAAGTGCACATAAAGTCGAAGCGGTTCACTTGTCGTAATATGCTGGTACTATCGAAAAAGTGCCGAATTTTTAGTCTGCCGGTTCACTATTGCTACTACGAGTATTGACACGGCTGCTACTGCTCAACTCTTCGCTCGCGTTGATCGGTGCGTGGCTGCGTGCACGATACTTGGAAAAATAAACAAATACTTGCTTACTTTTATAGTTTTGCGCATAAGTTTTTCGAGTATAGTCGCAAGGAGTAAATTTAATACAAGGAGTCGCAAAAATACATTTTTTGGTAGTCATGTCTTTGAGTATTTATAATTTTACATGATTGATTATATTCAAATCGATTAGATTTATTTAAGGCTGGTATATTAAGTTGATGCGGCCTCAGTACCATCTGAAATATTTGTAGAATAGTCGAAAGTATCTAAGTAGAGATGTCTCAAATAATTCATTTACAAAACAGAGAATGAACCAAATCAAATTTTTTTTCCCATTCCAACCAGCAATTTTGCCGCAAATTTTAGGCTATCGTAAGAAAAAATATTATTATCTACTGGTGCAAGTTTGAATAAATAATTTTCAAGACACACCAATAAGTGTGTATAAATAAGGATATCATATCCTAGTCAAGATATATACAACTTGAAGTGTAAATCTAAAAACCACCTAATATATAAGCAAATTTTATGTAAAATGTATACATAAAAATAAAGAGTTCAATTCGTCGCTGAATTGACTTTATCGATAAGGGGCACGATAAAAATGGATTGGCGGCGCTGAAGCGAGGCCCGAGAGGACGTGGGGGAAAGTCGAATCTTGGAAATGGGCCCATAGCCCCCGGTGGATAGGCGATAGGCGGCATCGGATACATCGGCGGCGGAGCTTGCGGCGGCACGACGAATGAATACGGCATCGGAGGGGCCAGAGCCGCGTACCGAGCCTGACGTCTCAATTCCTCGTCGCTGTCGTCTTTTCGGACGCGTCTCCTGAATCCGGAGCTCGACCTGTCCGAGTGACGATGTGGGCGTCTGCGATCGTCTCGGCTTCGGCTTCTACTTCTGCTCCGCTTGCGACTCGTTCTCGGACTCGAGCGCGAACGCGAGCCCGACGGTGGCGGTTACGACGACGACTCGGCGATACCTCGTGTCTCGAGGGCTCGCGATCGATACGTCGCGGAGGAAATTCAGCTGCAATGAAAAAAAAAGAAGAAAATTATAATTAATCGTTAGATCGGGTTTAATTGTTCACTCACTATATTTAAGCTGGTAGTCCGGAATTCTTCAATGGGAATATTCAACGAGGGCCCAGGCGTTGCACGTGACTCGAACCAATCAGCCGCTCTCTCGGCTGCACAGAAGAAAAAAATTGAATTACGAATTTCGAATAATCGAAGTCAAGTTCATAATGATATTTTTACGATTTGCGTGAGGATTGTCTGCGCTGATGGTGGGCCGTTTCGAAATCCATGGGGCACTTGACGAGGATTCCAGAGCATAGCGCAAATCGTGTCGGTCAAAAAGCGGCCTCGATCCTTCTCCTGTAATTAATTTTCATCAAGTAGACACGTTCACTCTATCACCGCGACGGTATCAAGAAGAAAAGTCGAAAAAATTACCAACTCTTCTTGTTACGACAACATTTTCATAGTTCAACTTCGGCTTCTCCGCATTCATCTCCTGCGCCTCTAATGTGAACGTCAGAATTTTTTGCCGCGTCTTTGAATATCTAAGGAGTAAACATAAAGAATAGTAGAATAATCTAGGAACATGTCGTTGTCTGACACCTCGAACAATTCCTCTGCTTGCTGGTTGTCCTTGTTGCCTATCTTCACCATCTTCAGATTTCTTTTGCTCTAAAATTTTGACATTTATTTAGAAAAGTCTGTCAATACATTGATAAAAATAATATTTTTTATAATTTAGACTGAAAATGTTTCATATGAAGATTAAAAATTATTACAATGAAGTAAGACCACAGAAAAGTAACAACAGATAGAGTTACTTTTAAACATCTGATGATTTTAAACATCGATAACAGCAACTAGGCTAATTGTTTAGTTACTTGGTATACTTGAACACCCAATTCTCGAGTAGGAACAAGAACCGAAACTCTGGTTACTGGTTGATTACATATTCTACCTAACAGTACAGCCAGATGAAGGAAGAGAGAGAGAGAGAGAGAGATGAAGAGGAATTGCCTAGAAAATGATAAAAATTGAAATTAGTTATGACAGCATCAATTCAAAAATCATTCGTCAGTTAAAAGTTATTCAAATGAAACAACTTTTGGAAAAACTTTAATGATGGAAAAAAAAATTGTTCATACCTGTATTTTTACATCTAAACCACCTACTGACAATCCTACTCCAACAGAAGCATGCTAATTGTTTATTTACTTGGTATACTTGAACACCAAACATCTGGTTGTGAGTTCTATCCTTGCAATGGGTTGATATCTCTTTCTCTTGCAGCCCATCTTGTTGGCTCTGCTCTTGGAACATCATGTCTAAACGAATAAGTTGAATTAATAAATTATAATTTTTACTACAGAGAATAGACCATAATTTACAAAATAACATGTTTTTCAACTAAATGTAACTTACCGTTCAAGTAAACGATTTGTTGAATACGTTCACCTCTTCTCCAAACTCCATTGACAGCTAATCTAACGCGCAAACAGCTCCTTCAAGCAGACGCTGTCTTTTGATAAACAACCGTGCTTACCTACATTTCGACGACCGATGCATCGTGCACTAGCGGAACGGAAGTGGAATAGAAATTTTCGGTGTGCGAGAATCAAAATCCGCGAGTGTACATGTGTTTAGAGAGAGTTGATCAATTAGCTTTAATTGTCGTTTCTCTTATTACAGGTAAGAGAGGTTTATAATTGTAAATAAAGTTTTAAGAATTGTTAATAAACCTCCACTCTTATTACAGAAACAAAATTTAGTTATTTGTTCACACCCTCTCATAGTGAATCTCACTTTTGTCTTATATATATTATTATTATTATTATTATATTATTATTATTATTATATTATATTCTATAAATAATCATATTATATTATATTAAAAGAAACGAGACATAAACTTTTAAAAATATATTTTTTTTTCGTTTTTTCTTCCCACCACAATCATGAGATCCGAGCCTCTAATCGGATTAGAGGTCGACACGTCATCCGAAGATGACGTGTGAAGAATGTCACGGCGCTCGTCGACGATAGTGGAGTGCCAGTTAAAATCCCGCTCGTCCCCAAAAACGTTGTTCCACTTTTCACCCCCCATGTGACTTGGGGGACAATATGAGTCAATTGGCTTCAGGCAGAACGGGCAGAAACGACGAAGAAGCTTGTTGACGCAATCGAAACAAAGTTTGTGCTTACAAGGCCACAAAATTTGCCGAGTGGTGGTGGGTTCCGCGCAGTTTTGACACACTTCTAAACAAAAAAAAAATAAAACACAAATATCGCGTTCACATAGAACATAATCATTGGGAACTTAAAAGTAACGCCTCATTTAGCAGAAAACCCGAGTCAATAACGGTTGCATAAAGTACTATAAAACATCCCAATATTTGACAAAAATTTGATTTTTTAGAAAAATTATGGAGCTCCAGATCATTCCTTAGAGAACATGGATCCCGCAAAATTAACCGAACCGACTGTGTGACTTATCCATTCATAATATAAATTTCCACCTACTTAAATGTGTTTGCATAGTGCAAAAATATCAAAGAAATGCTATTACTCTTTTCAGTCTGACTGGTCATGCGTAACATGATATCCATAAGCACAGACTAACGATTTATCCCCCTAACTGATTTTGGAAAAAATAACACCCGTGAGTTTATATGAGCCCGAAAAGGACCGTACCAATGAAAGAGGAATCGACGTCTCAGTCAGACTTTTCAAGAACTCCAGCAAATCTGCAGTCACAGATCCCACTATCGAGTTCAAGGTCGGTCCTCAGAGAATATGGATTCCACGAGGTTAATTCAACCCGATTCAGCCCGTACGAATGAAAAAAGAATTACCGTCTCAGTCAGACTTTTCAAGAACTCCAGCAAATCTGCAGTCACAGATCCCACTATCGAGCTCATGATCGTTCCTCAGAGAATATGGATTCCACCAGGTAAATTCATCCTGATTCAGCCCGTGCGAATGAAAAAAGAATCATCGTCTCAGTCAGACTTTTCAAGAACTCCAGCAAATCTGCAGTCACAGATCCCACTATCGAGCTCAAGATCGGTTCTCAGAGAATATGGATTCCACGAGGTAAATTCATCCCTATTCAGCCCGTGCGAATGAAAAAAGAATCACCGTCTCATTCAGACTTTTGAAGAATTTGAGGAATCTGTGGGAAACTTGGGCAAATTTTTTCGGTCCTTATATCTTTGGCCGATATTACGAATGCTGTTTATTTCTTCGTTTTTCCAAGTGCATTTGCAAATATTTTCTCAACTTTTACTTTCTACTTGAAAAAAAATGTATATGTTAAACTAAGCAGGAAGTAGGAACGGAGTTGATCATTATCATTGAAATAGTATTTTTGACATAGTCAGGCTGTTTCGGAGTAAGTGAAAAATCTCATCAATTATCTTTCGATTCGCAAAGACTTTTTCGTCGCTGAATGGGTAAATTTTAGTTTGTATATTAATTTTTTCTGCCTATATCTATTATATGTTTTACTGCGGAATCTTTGGCACTTGCGATGCTGATTCTTGCCTAGCACTTTGTTTTGCTTGTGCTCTAAATAGTTCTAGAAAATGTGACCTATTTTGGAATATGGAATAATTATACGAACTTAGCTCAATGCCAATGAATTTTGTTTTACTACAGTGAATACCCTTTTTCAATGTATTTTAGGGAATAAGCGTACCACATTGATCGGGTCAAACCAGTGTTAAATCTTGTAAATTATAAAACTCTACCCAGCCTTTTTAGCAAATACCGTTCATATTAAGTAGAGGAAAATTTTTCGAAAAAAACTTCCGAGGTTTGTAGAATTTACAATGATCAAATATTGCATTTTGATTCATGTGGCACAGGGCTACGAGTTCATAAGTTATTATAGATGAATTATGTACTAATATAAACCATTAAAGTTATCAGAGTCATGTTTTATGATGAAAAAATACTTATAAAAGCATGATTTTAAAACAAAACAAAAAATTTTAATATCAACATGTATCTTTTAAATTTTTCAATTCCCAGAATTCAACACTGGTCTGTCCTGTTAAGGAGATTCCTGGGAAAATTTCTTGAGAAAAATACGATCAATGTTTCCAAAATTAAGACGGGCTTATGCAAATGCATACAAATTTGAGCTATTTTTAAAATTTACGTAAAACAATCAAAATTCTCCCACGAATAATTATACACAAATTGTAGAAAAAAATTTTTTTTTTTCAAAACCGTGCCTCAAAATAGAGGTTGCCAGTCATTTTCTCAATATTTTTTATATTAAAAACGCAAAAACCTTTCCAGGCTGGTTTTAGGGTTAGCAGACGACACAGTAGGTATTTTAACCTATGTTACTGCCCGAACTCGTAATTGACTAACCGGTTACCCACAGGAACCTCCTTAATGGTACTCACGTCAAAAATCACTATAGAAGATTCGGTTTAGATTTCGTTTTAAAAAAGTAGGAATAAATTTTACTTTTTCTTTTCTTCTCCTTTTTTTAGTGGGCTGGGGCGCATCCGCCAAATCGGTGGATGGACGTTTGGTAGGATTTTTCCGGCCTTTTTTCCAAAACTTTTTTTTTTCTTTATCACCGCTGACTGAGGCGCAACCGTTGAATCAGGCTACAAACATTTTTTAAAAAAATGTCATGCTAATGTATTCAAGTACATATAAAATATAACGACAATGTTTACGAAGAAATCTTTTTTTTTTAAATGACGCGGAGTTCACACTACATTCAATACGCTCCTGCGCTATCCTCACTTCGCGCTACCAGAAATTTTAATTTAGCACAGTATTATAAAACTGCGTACAATACTCGTACCTTGGGAGACACTTTTCGGACCTGCTATTAGTACCCTCGACATAAACTATGCCGTGCCGAAAAGTTACTCATAGCAGTTGTATCGTAAATTACTATTTCTCATCGGGTATAGTTATAATTTTATGGTAAAACGAGAAATTATAGGATTAGCTAAAGTCAAGTGCAATTACGAGTTTTGTTAAAAAAACAATATCTGCATCAGTTGATAATATCATTTTTTCCATGAACGCCTAAAATTAGCGTCAAAGTTGCGTATTTTAGGTTAAAGTGAAAAAAAGAGATTTTCTTCGTAAGCAACGATGATAAGGTAATTACGCCCAGGTAATCGAATTTGTTTCATTATTATAGGCCGTTAAGTAAGAATTAAAATTATTTCTACATTAACATTTTTTCGGTGCATGAAAAAATGAATTTTTTCGCTACAAAATAATACCGAAAAATGTGAATTATTCTTGACATATAAGTTGGTGGACTATGCGTGTGTTGGCAAAAGTATTAAATGGATTTACAATTGCATTTTGTTACCTTTGGGGTAGATGGTTGATTTCCTTCATTTTCTCTAATTGTTTGGCTCACTTGAGCTCGTGGATCCGTTTGGGATGTCGAGTCAGAGATAGTTGGCGAACGCGGCGCTTCTCCATCATCGAAAGTTCTCAAAAGATATAGAAAGTTCTGCAGGAAATTATAAGTAACAGGTTGCGTCAAAAAATAATAGATAATTGGACAAGGGAGGTATCAAGTAACGTCTGAGATGAATTATCACTCATGGTGATTTTATGTTACCTGTGAGGTGGAAGGTTCGGATTCATTAGTTCTCATTCTCACTTCTCTTTGGGGATTTGAGGTCACATTAGTTGGTTCCCAAATGCCCCTTGCAAATTCTCGACATTTCTTGAATTCAACCGACTCGAAACATTCTGCAGAAAGTTTTGAGCAATTTAGTATTAGTTATATATTTGATGCACTTGAAAATAAATCTGGCTCGGTATGGCATATTTCACTAAAAATTAATTTTAATGATAGCAGTCGTCAGAGAGAAGATGTAAAAGATTGAGCAAAGAATGCATTAACAAATTTAGAATCTCGATTTATGTGCAGTATAGAAGAAACTTCACGGTATGATTGAAATATAGATTCTGATAAATAGATTTTCAACCGATAATTCTATGTAATGAAAAAATGAAAAACATTTCGATCTAAAAACTTTTGAATATCACAAATGCCATGCCTTGAAAAATTACAGCATGACGACATGAATTATTTTTTGGTAGAATAGAAGGTTGCGTAAGGGAATAATAGATAATAAAACAAGGGAGGTAACAAGTAAATTAAATATTGATATTAATTAACTTTCTCTTAAAACTTGAATGCCATAAACATAAAACATCATGAATTCACACCATGACGACAGCTAAAATCAATGATGATAGTAACAAGAAATAATTTTTTTTCAAAAATTTAATTTTGTAAAGTATGTTATCAAGTTCTGTATGAAGTTGCGTCAAGAAATAATAGATAAGTGCCCAAGGAATCTAACAAGTAATGTCTCAATTCACACTTCATCGCACCGACAAATTTAATCATCAATCGGGGTGACAATTTCAATTATCAATTGTGGCAATTTTTCCTTACCTTTGAGGTGGACGGTTCGGATTCATTGATTCTTACGCTCGCTTCCCTTGAAGGGGCTGAGGTAACATTATTCCGTTCATCCACCAATGTCTCTTCATCGCTCGTATCAGTAAGATTTATTTGAAAATTATCCTGAGGATTCGAAGGTTTGTATATATTCGACGAACTTGGAAAATATTACACTAGCTTCAGTAAATTTAACTAGAAACTATTCGCAATCATAATATCTAAGAATTTATTACTTCCGCAAGTATCTTGAAGTGAAATCAGATTAAAAAGACAAGTCCCGACTGATACGGACCGAGCACTGAAAATATAAATTTGAATAACATTTCTTCTCTACCGATTTTTGAAAAATCGTAAGAAAGATCTATTGAAAGTTTGATTTTCAGGGGTCAGCCGGTATAAAACGAGGCTGCGGCATCAATATGAGCGAGGGATAAATTTGCCGTAAATTACATAATTGAGTGCAGTTTTTTTGTAAACATAGCTGTGGGTTCGAGTTACCGATTGTGTATGAAACAGGGTTTTAACTGATAATTCTCACAGACTCGATAAATTCAGTTAGAGGAATGGTTTAAATACCTTCGAGAGGCTGGATATTTTACGTACTGGCCTCACAGGCTGTTCTCTTTGGATCTCGCGTGACTTTTTGATCCGTAAAAAATTTCGGAAGGTATCAAATCTTGTACGACTCGCTCTTAGAAACTCATCTTCATCGCTATCATGATCCTGCAAAATATTATTTCAGACTCAATTTTTGTAAATTCTTGCCGATGTTATCGAATTATACTCGTTGACTTTTAACAAAAAAAATCACGTAATTTTTCACTTTAAAATACAGTTCTATTTTAAATTACTCGGTTAGACTCTACAGTGTAGATGGATTTCCAGATCCATTATAAATTATCCAAATAATCATTGTCCTGAAAATCTTGGTGTAAGTCTAGCGGCATAGTACAAAATCGAGCTAAATTTTTAAGATAAAAATCTAGTAACAAATGTACACACAATGATTTAAAAATCGACACACGAGGCTAAAATTAGTTGCAAAAAGGATATATACTTAAAAATAGATCGCTACGCTAGTACGGCGTTATATTTCGCTTCTGTACTTGTTTTCGAGGCAACCTTCAGTCTTTTCAATGGTATAAGTTAAGAGATAAGTACACATCATCTGTCACTATTTGACCGTTTATAAGTCGAATTTTATTTTTTGTTACCTTTGAGGTGGATGGTCTCGGTTCCTCAATACTGTTACAGTCTACGACGTAACCTGTCGCAATGAAAAAGAAATTAATAAAACTGCGAGAAGCAGCTAGCGAGCGGTTACGCATGAATTACAATTTAATGTATCTCACACGTATCTTCTATGCATAAATTCATTGACACACACGACTGAAAGTAACACCATTTCGGACACGCGCAGCCAGCGTAAACAATGCCGAATTGAGCGGCCTAAAATCCATTACCTATTTATTAGGCCTCTGCTATTAAACTCTTGCGAAAATATAATTCGCACAGCAAAGAAATAAACACGCGCGGCCGCGAGTATGAATGAATATCTAAGAAAAGCTGTAAAACTGCGGTGACCGCGACTTCACCGATTTCGGGAAGAGCACCGGCCCGGGTCTGTTAATATACACGCGCGTGCAAGATATGTGTCAATTATTGACCTATATCAAGCTCGCTACATACGCTGCAACCGCTAAAGCGGGGGTAAATCTAGGTGTATATAAGAAACGGTAAAATAGGAGCAGTCCTCCTTCTTATCTGCAGAATCGTACACTACGTGTCGATTCTTCCGTCAACGCGATTAAAAATCTAAGTGTTATAAAATATCGTTCATATTGTAAATGCATTGTATGCATGTGTTCGAGTAGCTTCTTTAGAGTAAAGTTATAAATCATTTGTACTGTGTTTGTGTGTGCATCATCGACGATTCCAATAAAACCTGTAAGTTTATTATCATATATCATTTGACATTGTGCTTCCTTTTACCCTACATCTACGCAACAAGCGACAACTTAAATAAAAGGTTTCTTGTTAGAATTCCGACTACGGAGTATATAACAATACTTTGGTGCGCGATAGCATTCCCAAATGTATTAGACAATTCCTCTTCATCACTCTCATCATAAACAACAATCTGCAGAATATCATTTCGGGTTAAGGGTAAGTAAATTATTGGCGCAGTTAATAAATAATAAATTTCGAAAAATGTCGTATTATTTTTACGTGTATATAAAACAATATCGTGTTGCGCACTAAATTTTTTTTAACAAAATGCTTTTGGTTATGATCAAAAATTTCAGTTGCTCTAAAATTTTTTGTAGTCTACTAGCACCTAACTTCGTTTAATCTCGTGAGCTTTAGGGATTCTGTTTAAGAGAGTTTTCTATATTATCCAAAAATCTATGCGATTTTTCATCTCGAGGCAGAAGCACTTGAAGAAAAAAATTCAAAGAACGAAAAAAGTTTGGAAAAATTAAGATAGCTTTTCGGAAAATTTCAAGACTTTTGTGTTCATCGAATTGGTTCGTGCAAGTGTTTCTATCTCGAGATAAAAAATCGTAGAGATTTTTTGGTAATATTGAAAACCCTTTTTAAAAATGGGTCCTAAGGCTCATGAGATTCAACTAGGAATAGGAAGCTTATTATTAGGAAACATCAAAACAAATTTTTGGAGCAAATTCATGACCAGGAGTTCATGTGCTCTACATGCTATTTGGCGTGAGAAGAGGCCTTTTTGTAGCAATAAAAACTAGTTTTATAGTGCATGACACGAATTTTTTTTCGCTCTGTACTAATAATACCTTTTCATTTATTAATCCCTGTAAAGTTTTTGGCGAGTCCGAATTTTCTGAATCATCAGAAACAATATCAACAGGCTACAAATTAAATTTATATATAATTTATAACTGTATTATATTGCCTTTTTTTAGAAAATTAATATTCGTCAAAATTTCATTAGCCAGGACGGTTCTCACTATGGCTCCAAAAAATTATGATTTCTAAATTTTTTAATGAGAGAAAGACCTCTAAATGTTCAGCCTCGGTTGGTAGCAGACGCCGCTTTCCTCCGTGAATTTGCAGGAGTCGCAGCGCTCCTTCCCGTCCCACACCCTCTACCACGGTTAGCAGCGCTTTTTCCGCGGCCTGCAGCACTTTTACCGCGGTTCGCACCACCACCTCTTGCCTGACTTGCACGAGCACCTCTATTGCGGCCTGCAGCTGCGCCATTTCCACACGACCTGCAGCAGTGCCGGTTCTACGATCTGCAGCAGCGCTGTTTCCACCACACGTTGCAGCAGTGCTGTTTCCACGACTTGCACGTGCCGCTTCTGCGGCCTGCAGCACGCTGGTTCACGACTTGCAACAGTGCCGCTTCTACGGCCTGCAGCAGCGCTGTTTCCACGACTTGTTCCTCCACGGGCCAGTGCAGGATTTTCATGTACTAAATATAGATTTAACTTTATATACATAATTTTGCAAAAAAAAGACTGCCTTCGTAACCTCAAAAAAAGACTAAATTTAAAACACGTTGTAACTGTTAGAGTTAAACTCCAATTGGCTTTTTGAGTAACGAAATTGAAAAGACTTTCGATATAACTGTAGAAATAATTATAAGAAAAGTGTTTATTTTCGATTTTCTCGAGCTATGAGAAAGAAAAGAACGTAGGGTCAGTAATGAGCATTGACACACTGAAATTAAAGTAGTATACATGATTCCGATGTATTTTTTCCTGAGTTGTTCGGTGTAGGAAAAAATGCATTTTTCATTGAGAGGATACAAGGAAATATCATATAAATGTCTAATTTTTTTTGCAATTCACTTTACACAGCAGCATTATAGAGCTGTCTACCCATAATGACTTCAGTTACATGTGCTTAGAACAATCTCACAAGAATCTAAATTTTTTAGAACGCTGTTGGAAATGCTGAACAAAAAAGCTGTTGACCTTTTAACACCAAGGTTTGAATTTTCAGAATCATATAAATACTTTTGGAAACGATGTTTTAAAATTTTTTAAGAGTAAAAACGTTAAGGGGGGAGGGGGCAGTGGCAAAATCAAACTTTTTTTATCAATTAATAAATAGGATATATAGGAACTACCGAATTTTCTCCTCCCTCTGCAATTCTTCGTCATTTGGGTTTCAAAGTTAGATCCTGAAAATGAATCACATTTATTATAGTAAATTATGATGCAACAGCAATTAAGAAGCCTCAAGGAGACTTATTAATTTTTTTCCAAAATTAAAAACCAATTCTAAAACAAATCATATAAATTTTTTACCATACCATATAGTATAATGTGATGTAAGTTTAATTTATTCACCCCAATAAATATTCCTCAAACACCTATGAATGCTTACGAGGGGACCACATAAGATGTGGGACCCCAAATTACCTATCACCATCTAACACTTTTTTTAAGAAGTCTCTGAAATCTATCTTTCCAGACTTCCGAAAAAAAAATGACAGATGGTCTCCAATAATTCTGAAAAAAATTTGGCATTTTTTTCTAAAATAATTTCTTTTTAAGATAAAAAATCGCAAAGATTAATAGTAAAAATAAATCATCTTCAAAATTGTTTTTATAGCACTGTGTGGCATAAGTTCACATTTATGGCATGCTTTTCGGTGGCATAAGTCGCACATTATGGCACCGCTACGTTCACATCGCACTCGCATACGCTCGTGCGCTAACCTCACTTCGCGGTACCAGAAAGTGTTACTTATGCCACTAGTATCGTAAAGTACTATTATGGTCTATTAGATCAAAGTATTATTAGGTACCAGGAAGCTTTAAAACAATTTTATCCGTCTATTTCGGTGTCCGATATCTCATTTAGTCTTTTTGTTAGTTTGGTTCAAAGCTTAACCAATA
Source organism: Trichogramma dendrolimi (assembly GCA_034770305.1). NCBI lineage: Eukaryota > Metazoa > Arthropoda > Insecta > Hymenoptera > Trichogrammatidae > Trichogramma > Trichogramma dendrolimi. Next base: position 19,469 of record JAPMIB010000245.1, on the reverse strand, counting down.
ATAGTTCATTATTTATTTATATATTTTTTTTCTAGACTACTTTTCGAAAAACGGTTTCTGTATTGTTACTATGAACAACTGTATCAAAGTTCGAACCATAATATTCAGAATTTTTTCAACAGGTTTATGTTTCAGTAGGTCTCAGTAGCTTCAAAACAGGATCGAAATTTTCAATTCTGAAAACAGAAATTCAAAATTTTAATCCTTTTTTTCGGAAAAGATACTGGCAAAAATGGGGTGAACTTTGGTATAATTACTTAGAGCAACTATACGGAGGGCTCTACAGAGCCGTTTTTCAAAAATCAATCTAGAGAAAAAACCTTTTCAGGACTCTGTAGGTAATAGTCAGAGTGAAGATATTGACTTAAGGGGACACACCTGTGATATACCCTGTAAATGAAAAAACTTGAAATTTATATGATATTTTTACAATTTATTTTTGATGTAAAAATCTGTTTTTTCAATACTTTTTACATTAAAAATATGATTCCAGTGCCTAAAATCATTTATATTAGTCCAGGATTAATCTATTATGTTTTATTCTTTTTCAATCCTTTGCCGCATGATCCTGAATGCTATTCTTGACCAATTTGAATCCTAGAGGTCTTAAAATAAAGGTAATAAATTCTCTACCACTTAAGTGGAGCAGAATTTTTACTACATTACTTCTTTACATCAGTCTCCAAGTACAGCTATTAGCGTTCATGAAATAGTTATTTTGGGTTTTTTTTTTGGATTTGAGTGTGCAAACAATTTTTGAAGCCCTAATTAAAAATTCTGCTCCACTTAAGTGGTAGAGAATTAAATTACCTTTCTTTTAAGACCTCCAGAATTCAAATTGGTCAAGAATAGCATTCAAGATCATGCGGCAAAGCTACTAAAACCTGGAAAAATCAATGTCTCAGAATAAGACAATTAAAATTAACATTCTCAATTATACCACTGACATTAAATTATTAGTTGTATACCCTCTATTGATGCATTGTTAAATTTTTTTGTCATTATCTTGCTGCTACAGCATCTGTGTATAGCAGATGATGTTTGAGGTTATGCAAAACATAACCCCACCTGTCAAAATAATAAGCATAGTGGGCAACACAAACAACACAACATGAGCCTAAAATCAGTGGAGTTGATTACATTTTTGTGAATAACTTTTTTATACAAAATAGATAGAGAAACGCGGTTTGAAAATTTAAAAACTAGAAAAGATTTCCTTTCTAAATAAAATATTTCAAAAAAATCGATTTTTCGACCCGAAACACAGGTGTGTCCCCTTAACAAAAACGTTCGAATTTAGAAAATTTACCTGGTCCTGGATGGGTTTTAAGATTTGTTTTGAAAAATTCTACCAATTGTCTTTGAGTAGGGGGATTTTCTTCTTCATCATCTTTCTCTATTTCCTGTTCTTTCTCTACTTCCGGTTCTTCCTCTACTTCGTGTTCTTTTACTAATTCAGCAGTTTCGTTCTTTTCAAGATGTTCAGCAGCATCGCGCAAGGCGTTCATCATATTCACTAGAAAAAAGTATTATAGTTTTTGATTTTTTACTAGGTACTATTAGACTTTTGGAAAGCGTGGATAAACTGCATCATAATCTGTTACGAAACTTTCACCACTTCTAATTTGCGTCTTTAACTGTTCAAAAACTTATTTTTTACAAAAAAATTTTTTTTTATCTCAAAAGAACGATAAAAAAAGAATGAAAAAATCTTTTCGTCTGTGACCGAAATGGATGGATCTCTGGATTGACTTTTTAAAGTAGAAGGTATCACACACAAAGTTTTACTCATAAGATTCATTGAATTCAGCCCAGTAGACTCCGGTATTAAATTATAGGAAAAGAGGAACGCGTTTGCAGTAAATCCATATTTTTTTATACATTGTTGACGATGATTCATGAGAGTATAAAGTGTAAAGAAATGTAAAAGAATTGATTTTTAAAACATACATCTAGCGTTTATGATTCTTCTTCCGTGGCCTACTACCGCAAGAAATTCGTTCACCTGAATCCTTGAAGGAAATTTAAATGTACATTTAATTAAATTACAAAGGGACTGCTTGATTTCTGAGACACCGATTTGTCCCAAACATTTTTATAACTTATTTACTATAAGATTCTATGCAGTAAAAAAGTAGTATCTTTAATAAATATTTATGTAAAATCTTAATATGAATAAATTAATGCAATGTATGGCTAATTATGTAATCAAATATTAATTTTATGAAATTTTCAATTGAAAAAAATTAAAATAAAATACGTTGATATTCTTATGATCCAAATTATTATATTGAAAAAAAAAATAAAAACAAAGCTTTCTTAGTGAAACTCAAGGGATAACTTTGGACAATCATTATAACAGTTGTGAAATAAAATTAATTACAAAAATTTTTAAAACGGGTCTTAAGGTTTTCTATAAAATCAAAAGAATCAATAAGGGTACTTTTTGTCTGCAACATCTCAAAAAATTGTTTGGATAAAATCGATTAAATGAAGGAAAAATGGTTGTGATGTGGTCAAGTGACCATACCCAAAAGTGCTTATTACGGGACAAGTATCCTGTTGGTAATTCACAATATAAGGATCTCAAGTAGCACTTTATGACACGACCATAGGTTTCAAATGAAATCAAATAGTATATTAATTTATGTACCTCCCTGTAGCTACTTTGGTCTCATAATCATTGATACGAGCCCATTCCGTTTCTTCAGAATCTTGGCGGCCCTTCGCTAAATCTTTCCCACCAGCTATTCTTATGTATTCCACAGCATAGCCTTTCATTACTGTCTCTAATGATTCTTCATAGCGACAAAATATCGAAAAATCAATAGAGGCGAACTATTTTCGTTATAGTACTTTATACAACGGGCGTGGATATGCTTTTTATGCAAAACGAGCTTATCCACACAAGTTGCATACAATATTTTATAGCAAAAGACCTTAAAAGTAGCGACAAAATTGCGATTTTAGATTAGAGTGCTATAAATATTTTTAGACAATAAACGTACCAATCATGTGCCAAAAAGAAGGGCGTTTTCCCAATTTTCTCGCGGCTTGAAGATGAAAATTCTCACATATGTTATTCGTACGTATGGTATGCTGATGGATGGATAAAATTTCTGCCAGGGGCGACCAGAAGCTACGTAAGTAGCTGCAGAATCGCAACAATTAGTTTTTGTCCGGGCTTTCTTGCAAATTATCGACGATATCCCCAATGATATCAATTCCTTCTCGAATCATATCATGTGGCAAATTAGCCAAAGCGTAAGATTGCTCCAGAATATAATCATATCTGGATGAATGCGTTCAGGGGTACATTCCCAGTAAAATTGTGAGGAAATCGATTAATCACATAGAAACAATCATTAACATTATACAGATACTCTATTGAAATTTCAGAATGAAACTAATTAAGGGAAAAAAGTCATAGCCGTCAACGCAAATTAAAATTGTAATGTAATTGTATGAAAGGAACTTTGAACGTTTTTGGCTAAAAATCATTTTTTTTCCATTTTCCAGAAAAATTTATGCCAAGTTGTAAAAGTATTAACATTAACTTTTATAAGGTCAGTTCCTTGGAATTATGTCTCGCGAGTGGAACCTGCTTTAAGGAATTCAATTATCTTTTTCAGAAGTTGTTAACGAAACGGTGTCAGTCAAAACAAGTATTTCGAAGTATTTCGAGAAATTGTTGTTAAAGAACCGGTATCAGTCAAAACAAGTATTTCGAAGTATTTCGAGAAATTCTGAATATGCAGTCGACAAAATGTGTCTCAATTCCCTGAAACAAATTTTCATTTGTAGTTCGATCTATAAAAAACAATATCCAAGAGGTCCGGAATAGAGAAAATTCATAGTTGTAAAAAAAAATTGAAACAGTGCTTTTTTTCACAATTTACAATGGGAATGTCACCTTAATATACTGTTTTTAAAAAGGTAAAATTTAAGCCTCTATTGCAACGCACTTGTTTGAAGTGAAAGTTGCACCCAGTTATGATCACGTTTTCCGAAAAATTTATCGTTGCCGCGTTGATTTGGGCGCGCTCAAAGTCCGACATAATAGACTTAACATTTTCTTTCAAATTCGAAAAAATTTCGAACAATTTATTCCAAATCGCGGTGTACATTGCCTCGGTTCTTCTTGTCGTCAAGCATACAATCGCCGGAAACCCCTTTAAATAAATTAGAAAATAATATTGGCTAACGCATAATTAAAGGGGGCATTACACCAATTTAGATCTATCCCAAGTATACTTGGCAGGCCTATAGTCAGCAAATATAAAAGTAGTGATATGTTGCTATATCAACAGAAGAAACCACTAATTAAATTAATGGAATAAACAAATAAATTTATAGTTGCTCGCGAGATAAGTTAATTAAAATTCTAAGAGACATAGTTTTACTGTTTTCTATAGGTGATTTTTATTCTTTGATTTTTATGGTGTTTTATCCGGACTTCAGTAGCATTCATACAACATAAGTCTATATAATGAGTGTTGCTGCTGAATTCGACATCGTAATAGTCAAATTTATTCTCGTTTAATGCAACATGTGCTTGGAGTAACGATCGGTGCCAAAAGCTAAGTTGTGTTATTAAGGGTCTACGATATTTTTGGAATATCGATAAAGGGTAGTATTTAAATTAGCGCACAGTAACAAGGGTAGTATTTGAATTGCGTTGTATACAATTATATGCTTTGTATACAATGCGACAATCGACGATTTGGCATTGGATTTAAGATGATTTAATAGATGTGATCGTCTCTGTGTTGTCTCAGTATTTGTTCACGTTCTGATGTGTGATGCTCTTGGAGTACCCGCGACCAGGAAAGGCGTAATTGTGCGGGTGTTGAAGAGTGTGTTGGTACCTGTCCAAGAAGCGCCTCGGATGTGCCGTCCACGAGACCAAAGTGGAACTAGCCGGCTGTAACTGTGCGAGTGAATCAGTAGCCGCGAGTCGTGCCCTCGATGGCAATCTCAAGGCCATACCTGGCGTTCTGCGCAAAAAAAACTAAAAAGTACCATCTGCGAGCAGTTTGAAAAAACGATGACCTATTTTTTTTACTATAAGTTTTTGGACATGTTTTAATTAATTGTTGGTAAAACTTTTGAACTATGGTTTAATTTTCAGAAAAACGTAAACAATGAAATTTGGTGTAATACTCCCCCTCAATAAAAAATGTTATATACAAAACATAAAGTATGATTCATTTTACCGTATGGTGTTTGCGAATATGTATGGTGAATACTTGAGAGCAGTAACGTCCTTTCGGTCTTATCTACGAAAGAAGTTTTTTTCGTAATTTTATTTACAGAGATAAATTAAACGCTAATCAAATGATTCTAGAAATTTTTGTTATCAATTCTAAAAACTTTATACAGTATAATTTTTTTGTCCAGAAACTAGTACATTTAAACTTGGTGCTTGTTATTCACTTTCTTAGCCATTCAACTGGTCAGAAAATAGCTAGCATACATAAATGTATATGTAAAGAAATTCAATACTTCGGTCAGAAACGTCAACTTAAGACATAATTAAATATTATTGGAGTCGTTAAAAACGATCTTGCATATCCGATTGGAAAGAAGTGAGCAGCAGAGTTTAGTATGCAAGTACGTTAATAATGGCGAGCGGTTAAAATGACTAAAGATGTATTGAAAAAATATCATTTCAACAAGTTATACGTAAAAAAATTTAGAATTAATAAAAAAAATAATTCTAAACGTTTTTAACGTTTTTAGAATACATTTGGGATTAAAAAAAAAAAAAAGTATTTTAGAGTGCCAGTAAAAACTAGAAGAAAATTTTTTTGATAGCAGTACTGTGCTAAGTTTACGATTAGATACATATGTAGACACTGTACATCAAGATTGAGTCGGCTATTAGAAAATTATAGACGTAATGGGATAACGCGGCAGCGGCCTGCTCATCTGCTTTTTCGATCAATATTATGTATCTCTTACAGCCTCTGCGACGCGTTTTTTTACTCTCTCGATACTAGAATATAGATCTTGGATCCAATACACGTTACGACGCCGCAGCGTGAACGTTTCCGAAAAATGTTATCTACTGTAAGTGATTCTTTGCTATCGTGTGTGCGTGAGTGCCCACAACAATGTCAAAGTACGCCGTTTTTTTTTCTTTCTTGTCAAAACTGTCCGAGGATCCCTATTGGGTATACTTCTCGCGTAAGTTCAGCGCGAACTCGCAGATCGTCGACTGGAACAGCCACGATCAGCGATGCGAGTTCCTCGGTCGATTCGACGGCCTGATACGCGACTGGCACGGTCAACTTCCCGATCTCCGAGACATCTTTCAGGTCGAGATCGACCTTTTTCTCCTGGAAACGATCAGCTGCTACGGCTATCCCGGGCGCGACGAGACCGAGATCTTCGTTATAATCGTTAAACACAGCGGGATCCACAACTGGGACTCTGTGATGGAGAGCCTCTTCAAGATCCACAACGGTTTCGACGTGAAATACTAAGAGAGGGGCACGCGACTCACGCATTTCCACGTGGCCTGCATGTCCGATCGCGACCATCGAAACGATCGAACTGATGCTGACAAAAGGCGCCGATCCGAATCACGCCGACTAAGACGGATAAATTTCGCTGCACATGGTATGAGGAAGGGTGAAGGATGACGATAACTTGGTGAAGATGTTTTTCCGGGTGTGCGACGTAAGGAACGAGTGTAGCAACACGCCGTTGAATCTGGCTCTGCTGTATGGAAACAAGGAGGAGACCGAGGCACCGATTTGAAACAAGCCAATAAGGAGGGATTGATACCGCTACACTTTATTTGTCAAGGAGATGACGATAAAAAAGGCGGCGACAAAGATGAAAAGGACAAGAACAAAGAAAACATAGAAAAGGATGATGTCGAATTGATCGAGGTATTTTTCAAGGTCGTCGACGACATCAGCCAGACGGTGCAGCTCGACGTGGGGAACAAGGCGAGCAGCACGCCGCTCCACTTCGCTCTGAGCTGCGGCAATAAAAAGGCAACCGCGTGATTGCTAAGAAGAGGCGCGATCCGAATTCGATCAACGCCAGATGAGAGACTCTGCTGCACGTCATTTGCTGCTGCCGATCCTCCGGGGGATACTACGAGTTGGCCAAGTTGTTCTTTGAGATCAACGACGAGCTGAAGCAGCATCAGGTGCAGCTCGATACCGTGAACAGTCTGAGCCACAGTTCGCTGCAGGCCGTGGCGAATCCTGATCCGGACCTGCTCGATCTGCTCCTCGATCGGGGCGCCGAGAGATGCCTGGTTGCTACTTTCCGTCAGGTAATTACTACGACCTGGAGAATTGGGGCGCCAATCACGACTTCAAGCTGAGACTGGCCACGCATGCGATAGTCCGTCGAGTACGCGGCAATAGAGAAGTTAGAAGAACAACTCGACGATCAGCATTGGCGGTGGGACGATGACGAGGAGTTCGCGAGCAAGGTCAAAGCGATAAGGGTGAGCGCGGATCTGACCCTGTTGCCGGACGAGGAAGCAACCAAACGGGTGACTAACGAGGACTATCGCAATTTCGCAAGGAAGAACAAATTGTGGCCACTCAACAACGAGATTTACGAGGATGCTTGCGCCATGTATATGTGCAAAAATTTTTTTTAAGCTGACATTTTATAGTCAAATTTTTAAATTCTTACTTTAAAATCGGAATAACGAATAATTTAAAATATAATTATTTACTGGAACTTTCGTCGCAAAATAACTGTGATGCTGAATTTATCGGGTCCATCATCTTATCATCGATAAATATCAAGGCCACCGACTTGTCCTCACCCGTGGCCATTCCCTTATAAAAATTTTTTAAATTCTTTCTTTTAAAATTATGCTTCCGCGTCCACCAAATCTTTGGCACGTCTTGGCCTTATCTAATCGGGGTTTTCTCCATCAATACGCTAACTTTACCATACGTGCTTAGCTCGTCAAGCACCAGTGGTTCGTATCTAAATAAAAGGTATGAATTGAGAAATTGTACTTTTAGTCCAGACCCCAGGGGTGCCCCCGTCTGAAGAAATATTCCAATTTTTAGGTTTTTGGGGTCATTTGAAACAAAAAAACCTAAAAAAATTAGCTTTGGGTTGAAAATTTCAAATTTGTCCAATTTGTTCAAAGAAAATTGTTTTAAAAATTTCCGACCATTTTCCACAAGAAACAACAAAAATATTCATCGGAATATTTCTTCATACGGGGGCGCCCCTGGGGTCTGGACTATTTATGTAGCATGATATAACGATGTTAGTTAACGATGTTAACTAACTTTTATTGTATCTTCAAACGGTCATAAATATCTTTGAGGAACTCGTTGACTTTATCGGCTTTTACGTTCTCGATCAAGTCCTGCTCGAACTCGAGTCGTAACGGAAATAGAACATCTGGCGTGCACATGTGCACGCCAGATTCTCCTATAAAGTTCTCGTCTATGTACTGATTCTCCCTCTCGACGTACAAGCTTGCGTCACATGAGGAATTTCTCCATGCGCAACGGTACGTCAATCCAGGGGGTCGAGAGTCCTTATGGTAAAAATACCCTTTATAAAAATATCTGAATGTATTTGGCCGTTGTCCGTCAAGCCGCAACATCCTCAGATTTCAACTATAAAATAAATACGAAAAACTATAATCGTTTTAAAGAGGAGGGAGATTTTTTTTCCATTTACTAAAATTACAGCAGAAAAGCACATAGCACATAGCCTTCCCTAAAATAATAACGCTATTTCGTTCGTTCGCTCGCTCGACACCCGTGAAATGTATAGGGATATTTCAAATAAAAGCTCGTGTGCGCGGCCTGGATCGTTTTTTATTTTTTCCGCGCGCATTCGAAAAATCCATCTGATCTGAATCTCTATATTGGTATATCCGAGCCGAAGCAAGCCTACGTCCTTCGTATGTATATATGCCGCGTGTGCGTCTGCACGTGGATAGATACGAATAATGACCAAGTAAATGTATAACAACTCGGAGCTTGCAATCATCGTTGTCATTGATCTATCGTCCTGGCGCATACTTTAGCATCGGAGGGGATAATTCGACGGGCACACACGGCTATAAATGACTTTTTTTCCACAAGCGTTTCAATTTTGGATGGGCAATTATTTATAGAATAATCCGGGCCCGTCAATGCAATTATACGCTTTTCCCGGGCGTAACGTGTGCGCGATCGGGTGGCTCGGCTTTCATAATACTGAATCTTTGATTCGCTCGTATCCTTGGCAGACGCAATGTCATTCTTTGTCGTCTCACTTGGCGGCCAAATTATATTCAATATGTAAGGTATTAATAAAACCTAAATATGCGGCTAAAAGCTCGCATATAATAATGGAACTCGCGCGTGAGTATGTGTGTGTGTGCACTTGCACGTTTTTCTTCAACTTCGCGAGTGGCAACAAAAGATGCCGCGCCACCGCACTTCTGAGCTCGCACGCGGCAGTTACCCAAGACCGCATTAGTAGCAATAAATGCAATGCCGTGTCTCTTATCAACTATTCATGATGTGTATGTATATAAAATGGATACATGTATATAAGCTCCACACATACACGTGCACATGCACACTCACACACGCTCGCGGGCTTGGGCGTTCACGAATTCTTCAGGGAAATCGGGAAAAGGTTTTATTTGACATTTTACATTGACGACGGTAACGACGTCGGTCAAAAGTCGCACGTATCAAAAGTCCAGCTATAAATGATATGAGCCGTGGCGTTGATTTTTAATCGTCAAACGTACCGCGACATTTTTCTGATTTCGTATCATCGATACGCTCTATTTATAAGGACGAACAAAAGACCCAAAAGAAGCGTAAACGCTATTTATTTTGCAAAAATTAAGTGGTGCTCGTTTCATTAGTGCATCACGTCGCACGATCATCACGTATTACGTGTGTATATATATATAAACACTTACACTCGCAGAAAAAACAGATGTTCATCAATTGAAAGGCTATTTTTGAAGGTTTCTGAAAGTGACAGAACGAAACTTTTTGCGGCGTCCGGTACATACGTACGAGAGAAAGTGATCGAACGAGAGAGCGAGCGTACGACATGAGGGAATAAAAGACCGACGGCATGACTCCATACTCACGGCGACGATCAACTGACCAATTTTCGGTGCAGGGTTTTAACGTCGAGAGTTCGGCCGACGACGGTGAGACGTCGATCGTGATGAGATCAACTCGGCGAGGTGCCTCGACGAAGCTCGACTAACGACGTTGACGTTGACGTGAAAAGATGCGCCTACTCACTGCGACGACCAACTGGCCAATTTTTGGTTGCGAGGTTATCACTGCCAGCGCTGGGCTGACGACTGCGATGTGGACGACGACTGCTGTGTCGACGAATTTTCTATATTTTGATGGCGCAGTCAATTATATTAAAGAGGAAAACACTTAAAATCAAAAATATGGTCATTACCTTCAGATTTTTGTCCAATATCTTCACTCTATCGAAGTTCGGTAAAATCTTCTTACTCGGTCGAAGTTTGTTTATCGGACTAACGTGAACTTGGCGACAATTCTTCAAACTTACATTCCATTTCAGAATTTAAATTTACCTGACCAAGTTCGAAATAAAATAATTTAAAATCTTGATAATAATTTTTTTTTAAATATTAGATAAGTGCAAGTAAGACAGTCTTATTCTTGTGATTTGAATCCATCTCTCAAAATTTTTTTTTCACAAGTTGGAGAGGTTCAATCTCAATTTGCATTTAAAGTATTACTTAGCTGTGAATGTAATAAAATTAATTCTATTCCAACAATTTATCAGGCAAACTGAAATGTTCTTTTTTCTAACGATAAATACACAAAGTTTGAATAGAATGATCAATAGTGATCCTTCCTTAAAAAAATCATGTCGTGTCGTTTTATTTGTCTCCGGGAATGGTCGAAGAGTAACGGAGCCTTGCTTCATGTTTGGTCGGAATCTCGCGTCGGTCGTTCATATAATTTTTTTTAGTGGGAAAACTTGAATGTGGCGTTTGCTTCAATGCTTATATTTGTAAGTCATTGGTTATTTTAATTTTACTAGATTAGTTGGCGTGCGCGAGCGTGCCTCATATCACTAGTCATGTCAAATGAACATTCGTTTGAAAAAATCGTACTTATGACTCGACTTGCCTCTCCGTCTTAATCAATAACAAGACATTCGCACTCCCCATTCATGTAATGAAAAACATTCAATTCACAAAAAAAAGGTTCATATAAATATTTAAAAGGATAAATGATCTTTTTTCAACTCATTAAATAAATTTTCAATTATATATTTTTTAAGAGCATGCCGAAAATTTATAAAAATAAAAAAAAAATTATCATTTTTCATACCGAAATTTTTTTTCATATACTTTTGTAAAGATGTGCGTTTATCAATTACTAAAAAGATTTTGCGTGTAATTAGTGTAAAAAGTACACTGTATAAAAAAATAAGATGTTTACTAACATTTAGTTAAAGTCATTACTAATTTAAATGCGTAAAATTTTGAATTTAAACTTGAATTGAAATGCCAATGCGTAATTACAAAATAATTTAACTATTCATTTAAAAAAATTTTATGAAATGTACAGATAGCTATCGCTGTATCATATTGTATAGTTTGCATCGATTTTGATCGAGACGGCCGGGCGCAAGTAGAGTCAAAAGTAAGATTTTTTCATACAAATGTTAATTTTACATGATCACTATTAAATCATTCTATTCAAACTTACAAGGAGACCTTCCCACCTTTGGGTAATGGATCTTTACCAACATTTTTTGGGGTAACCAGGAACCTAATAATAGAGGTCTCTATACTTAGTTTTATTGAATGTACCTTAGGGCCCATTTTAAAAGGGGTTTTCTATTTCATTTAAAAATCTTTGAGATTTTCTATATCAAGATAGGAGCACACACAGGTGAGAAGGTCTCCTTATTAACCCATTAAGTCCCAAGAGGACGTTTTTTCGACACTTTGTTCAGTGACTATATTTTAGATGAAAATAGAGTCAAAATAATATGGAAGTTACTACTTCTTATGTAAAATTTAATGCCCTTTCAGAATCTGGCCACAGATTTGAAAAAAAATGATTAGATCAAAAGTTGTACGCAATTTTATAAAAAAAAACGTGATTTTGAAAAAAAAAATTTCTTATTTCTCAATTTTCCTAATGGAAATCACTGAAAATCTCATGGTTTTCGTGTAAATATCGCGTCCTCGATACCTAAACTAAAAGTAACCGAGGTTCCGATTGGAAAAATTAAAGTTTAAACAAACAAAATGGTGACCCGAACATGAAAAAATGTAAAAAAACTTCTAGAATTTTTAACTCGAAAACGAAGGACTTGAGGGAAAAATTTTATGAACAAAAAGTGTTTAGAATCAACCAAAGAACACGTAAGAATTTTTTTCAGAATTTTCGGAACGATTTTTGGGTTTTTGGATATGACCGTTTTTCCGAAAATCCAAAAATCGCTTCGAAAATTCTGAAAAAATTCTTACGTGTTCTTTGGTTGATTCTAAACACTTTTTGTTCTATAAAATTTTTCCCTCAAGTCCTTCGTTTTCGAGCTAAAAATTCTGGAAGTTTTTCTATCAGAGTTACCCGATTCATTCAAGATTTTTATATCGGAAAACAATCGTACATTCCTTAGCCGTCAAAAAAAATTTGCCGTGCCCAGTTCTTACCGCGTGGAGGTGAATTTTTGAAGAACCTTTTCTTGTTTTTTTTCTTTTTTATATTATAATTTTTTTTTTTCACATTTTCAAAATCTTTTTAATTTTTTTTTAACATTTTTCTAATTATTTTTTTTATCAGGTTTGAATATTCTTAGTTTTGTGTATTAAAGGATAAGTAGAAAAGAATCTAAATATTTGTATGAGCAAATTTGAAGCAGGAGTCACAAAAATAAGCATCGCAATCGGTGCACATACTCATAGTCCTTTTTGAGCATTTTTTATAATTTTTGCAATTTTTTTTCTGTTCGCTTTTTGTTTTTTCATGTAATATAAGTTGTTCCTGATTTTTTTTTCCAAAATATAATGTTCAGCAACAGCTAAAGCCATATCAAAAGATCCAATTTGGTCTCCACTGCTTGACAAATTATAAAGCACAAGTGCGTTAGTTAGTGAGGACTGAATGAGTCGAAGAAACATTGGCCAAGTCCATTTTTTGGCTCTTATAAATGGCATCAAATTGCTACAATGCTCGTCGTGCATATCTACGCCCCCCATGAAATCATTGTATAAATTTATTGCTTTTGGAAATGGAATTTCACTTGTTTTCTTTAAATTTTTTGAAAATCTTTTCTTTTGTCATTGGTTCAACGCCTGCTGCTGTAGAAAGTAAGGAGACTGGTTGGGATCCATCACCGTGATAAAATTCACACACTTTTTCCTCGTGTTTGGACGCGATTGTACCTCTTGCTGATTTTTTACTGACTTCGTTATCAGTTTGTACTCTATTTTGCCTCACAGTTCCCGTAGCTTTCAAACCAATAGATTTCAAATGAATCATAAGATCTGGACTGGAAAAAAAATTATCGAAATATAAGTGATACTGCGAAATTTTTCTGTAGTTAGTAGATTTTCGTAACTTTTGTACCATCAGCATAACGACACGACTTCCTAAGGGCATTAGATAGTTTTATTTGTTGTCAGTTGAGTAGATATTTGAACCTTTGCCGCAATAAATGTCGCAATCAAAAAGGTACCCTTCCGGATTACAAAGGCCCCACATTTTATACCAAAGCGTGCCGGTTTGTTTTTCATAAACTGAAGCAAACAGTTCTTCCATGAATTTAACCATCATCTCATCTCGACAAAGCTGTAGAAAAAAATCCGAATTGCAGAGAATTGGTTTTGAACATTTCAAAAATTTTTCTTACCCTCAAAGCTCTGTCATCCAAATTTTGATCTTCAGATTTGGAATATTTTATATTAGATTTTATCTCAAGAAATTTGTTGCGACTCATGGCATTAGCAATGGCAGGTCATCGTAACAATGGGTTTTTAGACCAAAAGTCCTTCTGGGATTTCCTTTGATTGAAAATCGATGTAATAATTATCCCAAAAAAAATATCAAGATTATTCATTGTCAAATCATAACCGTTTTCACGGGTACTTTCAATAATGTACTTCTTTATGTCAGGGGAAAAAAAAGTTCAAATAACTCTACGTAAGAAGAGTTACGAATGAACTTTTTAGTTTTATCAGACAGTAAATTTCATTTTTAAGATCGAAATCATACTTTTTTTCTCCATTTTTCCAACTTTAAGTACAGCCGGGGGCTAATTTTGATTGATTTTCCCCATAGTTATCTAAATGCGATGCTTATTTTTGTGACTCCTGCTTCAAATTTGCTCATACAAATATTTAGATTTTTCTACTTATCCTTTAATACACAAAACTAAGAATATTCAAAACTGATAAAAAAAAATTAGAAAAATGTTAAAAAAAATTAAAAGATTTTGAAAATGTGAAAAAAAAAATTATAATATAAAAAAGAAAAAAAACAAGAAAAGGTTCTTCAAACATTCACCTCCACGCGGTAAGAACTGGGCAACGGCAAATTTTTTTTTTTTTTTTGACGGCTAAGGAATGTACAATTGTTTTCCGATATAAAAATCTTGAATGAATCGGGTAACTCTGATAGAAAAACTTCCAGAATTTTTAGCTCGAAAACGAAGGACTTGAGGGAAAAATTTTATAGAACAAAAGTGTTTAGAATCAACCAAAGAACACGTAAGAATTTTTTCAGAATTTTCGAAGCGATTTTTGGGTTTTCGGAAAAGCGGTCATATCCAAAAACCCAAAAATCGCTCGCTCCAAAAATTCTTACGTGTTCTTTGGTTGATTCTAAACACTTTTTGTTCTATAAAATTTTTCCCTCAAGTCCTTCGTTTTCGAGTTAAAAATTCTAGAAGTTTTTTTACATTTTTTCGTGTTCGGGTCACCATTTTGTTTGTTTAAACTTTAATTTTTCCAATCGGAACCTCGGTTACTTTTAGTTTAGGTATCGAGGACGCGATATTTACACGAAAACCATGAGATTTTCAGTGATTTCCATTAGGAAAATTGATGAATAAGAAATTTTTTTTTTCAAAATCACGTTTTTTTTATAAAATTGCGTACAACTTTTGATCTAATCATTTTTTTTCAAATCTGTGGCCAGAAAGGGCATTAAATTTTACATAAGAAGTAGTAACTTCTATTATTTTGACTTTTCATCTAAAATATAGTCACTGAACAAAGTGTCGAAAAAACGTCCTCTTGGGACTTAATGGGTTAATGTGTTTATCGTTGGATAAAAGAAAATTTCAGTTATGCTAAATAGTTGTCAGGATATTTGATTCCATTGTTATCATAGCCAAGTACTAGTTCAACTTGAGACTGAACCTTTTCAACTTACGAAAAAAAAGAATTTGAGAGTTAAACTCAAATCACAAGGATAAGACTATCATACTTGCACTTATCTTACATTTCGAAAAAAGTATTATCACGATTTTGAATTATTTTATTTCGAATTTTGTAGAGTAGCTTTAATCTGTTAGTTTGACTGTTCTATTGAGTAACTCAATAAATGCCGTTTTGATTTTCAAAGGTTGTTTTAAAATTTTTTTAAAAACTAGGAGTTTTAAATTAAACCTACTAGCCAAATTTGAGATAAAAAAACCAAAAATTTTAATGTACCATGTCCAAGTATTAATTATCACTCTGAATAAATTATGATTCTTCGTCTTATTGATATTTTAACTTTATTCTAAAATTTTGAGAGCTACCAGCTAGAGCTTTTTCAATCATTCAGGTTAGGTTATCGATAAATTGCGACATCCTCGGAGAAATTCATCGCCGAGTCCGTATTTATACCTAGAGCATCGAATTTTCAGAATAGATTCGAAAAACGCGACAAAGGTAACGTTGTTTAAACCATATCTAAAAACTGTTCTGAAGGATTTTCATTTTTTCTCTTTTTTCTTTTATTTCAGTGATATTTAATATCTTTGCTCCGACAAAGTGCTTTATGAAGCAGAGACTAAAAATATTTTCCGTTACGCGTAACGTTGTCTTGAAGCAGAAATTGGGATTGATAAGAATTGCAACAGGACTCATAAAAATTAATAAAATTTACTATAAAATATCTTATAAACATGAAACATAGTACGCTAATGCAGATATATTCTATATGTTTCATAGGTTTAATTTCTCTACTTAGACGGCGATGGTCAGAGCGTAAAATATTTTCACAGCAATTTGACTGTGCGCTCCAATAAAAATCGAGTGTCTTTTATTCAATACAAAATATTACAATACTTACCTTAAATTTAAAATACTGTAAACTGAAATTATAAAAATCAATGTCATATTATTGAAAATTAATTGCTCAATTTTTAGACGTGGCGTTATGAAATATATTTATGCAATTTTAAAAAATTGGTAAAACCATGACAACATTTCAAAAGTTTTGGAGATTTAAGGTATTTGTTCGACCACAACTGTTTAAAAGAATGTGTTATTTTAGGAAAATTCCTCATGAATATTAGGAAAGTTATGAAGATTCCTCGTAAATTGTCTCGCCACCGCTAGGTTTGAATTTCAAACCATGTTGGTGATTTTCCAACTGAACCTTTCTGAAAAAAATTACATTATCAACTAGTGTAGATATGGTTTTTTAACCGGACAAGTTTTTCGATCCCTAAGCACGTAATCTACAATTTCGTTTTTGTCTCAGAGATGAAAAAGTAAGTTTCGGCTGAAGTGTCGCGAATAAAATCTACGCCTTTGAACAACTAATTGTACGCAAACGGAGTCTTAATTGGTATTCATTATTTGTCTCTAAGAGTTTTAAGACGAAGTTAATGGCTTATTTTAAAAATTATAATTTTTGAGTTTTTTTGTGCACTTTAGATTGTGCACATATAGTTGTACACAATCGCTTGGCATGTTTGGTTGTACACGTTAAATTTTACACAAATAATATACCCAAAAGATTCTGCACGTGATCAAAACTCATGTTCTCGAATTTGAGCTGAGTATTTTGTGTAAGATAATCTGTGCATAATAATTTTACGTAATATTTGTGCTGAATGATTGGGGTATAAAATAAAATGTGCTTAATATCTTGTGTTGGACATTCTGTGAACTTAATTTGTGAGCATATTTAAACTTGCTTGATTTTTTGTGTACACTTAAATTTATTTGTACATGCGTACAATAAAGATGTGCATATATTCTTCGGCACATTTTATTGTGTAAAATAAGTCTGTGTTTAATTTTTTATGTGCAGAACAGATCTATCTTAATGTGGCAGGTAGTTTAAATATTGCAAAAGTTTTCAAATAAAATAAAATACTGATATACAGGTGTCCCAAAAGTATGGAAACCTCTGAAAAGCGGCCAAAATTAGCGGGGAAAAAAAAAATAACCCTATATCCGACGTATTTTTTCACGGGAAATCCAATGGTGACCTCGGATTTGACCTTGAACATAACCTGAAAGCTGCAGCGAGTCAAAAATCGATTTTTCAAATGGAAACCCCAATTTTTTATTGCAGATTTGAAAAGAGCGGAAAATTTTACGTCAAAATGTGTATTTTGTTTTCTTTTTCAAGGTCATTTTAAAGGCGTTACAGACGCAAATAAAACTCCAATTTAACCTAAAATTAAGTTCGAGTAAGGGTTTTTTTTCTAACTGCAACGCCTCCTAAATGACCTTAAAAAAAAAACAAAATACATAGTCGAACGTGAAATTTTCCGCTCTTTTCAAATCTGTTATAAAAAATGGGGGTCACCGTGCGAATAATCGATTTTTGGTTCACCGTAGCGTATAGGTTATGTTCAAGGTCAAATTCAAGGTCACCATTGAAAAGAGCGGAAAATTTTACGTGAAAGTATGTATTTTATTATTTTTTTCAAGGTCATTTTGGAGGCGGTACAATTAGAAAAAAGCCCTTACTTGAGCTTGATTTTAGGTTAAATTGGGGTTTTATTTGCGTTTGTAACGCCCTTAAAACGACCTTTAAAAAAATAACAATACATACTTTCACGTAAAATTTTCCGCTCTTTTCAAATCTGCAATAAAAAATGCGGGTTTCCATTTGAAAAATCGATTTTTGACTCGCTGCAGCTTTGAGGTTATGTTCAAGGTCAAATCTGAGGTCACCATTGGATTCCCCGTGAAAAAATACGTCGGATTTAGGGTTATCGATTTTTTTTCCCCGCTTATTTTGGCCGCTTTTCAGAGGTTTCCATACTTTTAGGACACCCTGTATAAGTAAAATGAGAATCTTCATGCGTGTAAACATAATTGTAATAATTTCAAGATTTAATTTGTCAAGATTTGATCAAGATTCATTCGGGTAGAAAATAATTTACTGCAAAATATTTTTTATGAGTTCTTGATAAACTAATGCGTACCTTTAAAACTTTTATTTGAATAAGAATTACAGCAATTTCAAGTTGGGTCTACGAAAAAAAAGAATTTTGATTTTGTTCTTTGAAAAGTGTACATAGAATGTTTTAAATTTTTTCATAAGTTACTTTGGACTTGAATTAGTTATTTATTCTATCTGTCTATTGTTGTAAAAAAACAGGATGTACGCCAAAATAAATAACATGATTGAAATATTAGGGCTTATGTGAGACAAGTTTATACAAAATAGTAAGAATTGTATGTTAATTTCAGTTTTATCAATTTTTTTGTACATGATCTGTAGAAAAAGTTGAAACTTTTTGGAACTCAATAGAATCGCAATTTTTTCAAACTTTATTAACAACCCTAAAATTCAACAATATGTAAAGCGCTGAGGGTCAGCAGTATTTTACATAATATTCAACAATTTATTAAGAATATAAAGGATAAGTAAAGTAAAATTTTCAAATTAATTTAAAAAAAAATGCAATTGAGTGTATGGGTAAGATTAAAATTTTTATAAGTTTTGTTGTTTGAATAATGAATGTGTTGTAAGCCACAACTACAGCGTACTCTCAGAACTCATGGATCTTCAATTTCTATCAATGCTGCTCATGAGTATTGGACTTATCAAATTTAAAAAAATTTATTTTACGAAAAACTACCAGAGATGACAACTCGAAATTTTTTTGATTTATCGGTAGGTACTTGGGCAAGAGCTTTTTAAATCGAACCCCATACTTGGAAAAATCGCTTCTTTAATTCTGTAATTAATCCAAATCTTAATGCTATCATAAAGTGATATTTAAAAGCGTAGAATAAAATGAACCGTACAATCTCATAATGATATTTTGACTATTGAAAAATGACTAATAATATTGTAGATCTTTTTTATTTGATATTTAATTTCAACTCTTGAGTGTTCGTTCTTCTATCAAACTTTGTTTTTCTCAACGACTTTTTTTTATAAATATTTTTTATATTGAACCATATACATCCCAGTTAATTACATATTTTTTAAATTTTAGATTCTGAACAGAAAGCATGGGAAAATGCTAATAAAAACCAA